>JAOUZG010009953.1:2557647-2573246 GCA_026289955.1 Argiope argentata
ATAGCAACTCATACATTTTATTTTATAATACAAATAACAAAAAGGCAAGTAAAATTAAAACATTAAATGAACGGAATCCGATATATAGCTATATCGAATTATAGCTATAAAATGGTTGTGTGTTTAATTATATTCGTGAGTATTATGAACACAATTGTTAAATATTCATAAAAATAATGAAAACGATCAGAATCTCATTTTAGTAATGAATAATGTAATTTTAATTTATACTAAAAATATATTTAATCCTTGAAATTTAATGAATTAACGCCAAAATTAAGTGGGTAAGTGGGTAAATATTCCTTAAAATAATGAAAAAGGATTGAATTTCTTTAAAAAAATAATCAATTTTATTTTAAAAAATGGTTAAAAAATTTTTTTAATTTTAAATTTTTATAGTGAAAATAAAAGTGAAACTGTATTAAAAGAAGTGAAAGCATAATTTTTGAATTTTAAGAGGGGTAAAAATTGCTTCTTTTCTATTTTCCTCAGTTATCAGCGGAAAATACTAAAAATATACTTAATTTTTAATTAAAGTTTCATTTATAGATGCACTCATATATCCTGGAAATACGAGCGTCCACCATTCGAAATTTTTCTTCGCAAAAACATATTTAATTTTACGGCAGCGGTCTGTTTTGAAGAGCAAGCCACACCTATTAAAAAAGCAACAGCATAGAAATGTTTTGAGGCTTTTATCGTTATTGAGCATTTGAAACTGCTAATAATGAGTGAATTTTCGGGACTTACGCATTAGACTGTCGACGCCAGCCATCGCCAATGGCTTAATAAGTCATTGGCGATGGATTCAAATTTGGTGATAAACCGTCTACGCCAACGAGACCAACAAAATATAGGACAATAGTTAAATTTTGAACAATTTTTTAAAAAATTGGCGGATTTTTTTACCAGTGTTGGTGGTTTAGTTATTCATTCGCGACGCCCTCAAATTTGACGATAAAGGTATAGAGTCTAATATGTAAGTACCATATTCTTGATTTGTAGTTTTTTATTATTAAAGCCATTTGTTATTTCAGGCGCATGTTTCCAACTCTAAGAATTTCGTTCAGCGGCCTGGAATTCTGCAGCCCAAGCGCACTCTCCGCCAAATACGCCGTTCTTCTAGACATCGTGCCTGTGGACCAGAAGAGATACCGGTACGCGTACCACAGATCCTCGTGGTTAGTCGCTGGGAAGGCAGACCCACCGTCTCCCGCCAGACTCTACACACACCCAGACTGCCCCTTCACCGCAGATCAGCTTCGCAAACAGGTGGTCTCCTTCGAGAAAGTAAAGCTGACCAACAATGAGATGGACAAACAAGGACATGTGAGTATTGGGATTTCAAGGCTGAACGAACGTCAACCTATAAGGCATCAAGCTATGCCTTACTTTTCAAGCAATAACAGCAATTTTAAGAGAAATATTTGTTTCTTAAAATACATTAAAAACTACTATGGATAATATTTAGTATTAGTAAAAATGTATGTTCCAACTTAATTTTTTAAACTCCATTTTTTTTCTAGTTATGGTATGTTAAAATATTTTTGGAATTGAAATTGGCTTAATAAAAGGGATTTCTGATGATGATGTAATGTCCGCTTTTACCACGGAAAGAGGGGTGCAGTAGCTTCTGAGGCTATGGAGCCCTGAACACCCGTGGGCAGAAGTTTGACTTCTAGCTCATATGAGGAGGAAACACACACACACGCTTGCACAACCCCTTTTCACAGAGGGGGGGCACATTCACACATCTCAGATAGAACACAGAAGAACAACCCTGCCCGAACCGGTACTCGAACCCGACACTCCCAGAACGCGAGGAAGATGCGCTATCTCTGTGCCAGAAAGCCAGTAATAAAAGTGATTCATTTAACTTATCACATAAATTTAATTTGATTAATTAATTTGGTTTATTAACAATTAAGCAAAAAATCAAAACGCGGCATTTTGTGCGAGATAAGACAAAACTTCTACATTTCTGTCAGAAAATTAAACTTATCTCAATCTATATAACTTCAATCGAAGATTGATAAATTTGGTGGGAAGTATACTTTCCATGGACCTTGAAAGGGCTAATTTGAATTAGTCGTTTGTAGACTTTCGTTTGATTTGTAATACACAAAACAATATACAATTTGGTGAGAAACAATATACAATAGACAAATGACAATATATAAAGGAGAAAAAAAATCTCATTCTATCAGTATATTGATCGATAATTTTGAGGCGTCGAATCGAGCAAATTGTAAATTTTTAATAATAAATGAGTTTAAATAATAATATTTCATTCTAAATTAAAACAACTAGATTACAAAATGTGACAGCAAAAGCATTAACGTTTTGAGAGCCACTCACACAATATTTGTGTGATGCTACAGACGAAATGTTATAAGCTGGTACCACACTCTCTGTGTGACAACTGATGAACATAAACAATTTTGTCGACATATGACTGCATAGACGTGCTGCCATTAAAATATTAAAACTTTATTAAACAAATTTTAAAAAATTGACCTTCCTTTCTTTAAACATTTGAATTTTGAGGATTTCTAGCAAGATTTAAACCCTGGAAAAATAAAAATTTGATCAAATTATCAACAAAATATTCTTTTAATTTATCCGCCCATTTAAAGAAAATATTCGTTTAACTGACAACTTACTTTTATCATTTTCTTTCAACTTGGGAAAATAGTCAAGGCGAATTGTTCTTTTATCTGGAAAAAATACAGAAAATAAATTTTATTGTTTAAAGTTTTTAGATTGCTCTTTTAAAACAGTCAATTGTTGTTGTAATCGAATATCGGATAAGAGGAGGAGTAAATAAAAAGATGTAACATCAGCTTGCACCCTCCGAATATGTGCTAAATCGCATCAACGGAACAGCTTTTAACTGTTAAAACGATTCTTGTGATCACTTCAAAGTATTCTTGTGTTTGTGTGTGATCTCTTGTGTTTATCGAAGAAACTTTTTTGCTTTCTACATCTGGAAACCGGGGATAACAGCCATTGATGCTATAAATCCAAATATCTTATTTATTTCAAAGCTTCCACCTTTCTATGAAAAAAATATTAATCTGAAAGAAAAAATTTATTTAAGAAAATTGTTGTATATGTATTAATTATGTAAACATATGTATATGTAAACATTATATATTTTATAAAAATCAAACAATGAACCATGGAACGGTAAATGAAATAGGAGTAAATTTGGGAAAATATTTGAGGGTTTTTTTTACAATTTTAGTTGATATTTTTGTGAGATTCTACTTATGTATATGTTATAAGTACAATAGATAAATAGAAATATCAGAAAAATATTTCAGACGACTTTAAATATCAAGTAAAAATTTCAATATTTATCAAAAAATCAAATCCATTGAAAAAGGCATTCAAGTACTTTTAAATCTGTTCTAATTCGTGGATCAAAAAAAAAACTTTCATTTGACAATTACTGGTATTTTCCAATATCTAATGTATTATGATAACTAACTTTGGCTGATCTGTAGAGAACATTACCCCCTTGGCACACTTTTCAAAATCATCAACTCCCCGCGCTCTTGCGTCTTTTCTCACGGAGGAAGATATACTCCAACGACAACATCGGGTTGCCATTTTTGGCGTTAAATACCCTTGGCGAAAAGGGGGTGATGCTCTCTCCTGTCGCACCTTAACTTTCATTAAAAATAGTGGAAATTAAATTAAACATGAATTAAATTAACGTTTAGTATTAATTAGAAATTATTTTCGATGTCCGTTACAATCACATTACTTAGTGTTTTTTAACTGTCTGATGAAGTTGCTAATGACATTAAGAACAGAGAGGATTGCATAGCAACGTTCTTTATTTAAAGAAAGAAAATAAATTTCACTATTTAGGTTTATTTTACGAAATTTGAAACAATTACTCGTTAACAATGTCAGAATCAATACATTCCCGCTCTTTTCCGATACATCGGTCAGCAATGAAGGATTTCTTCTTCTTGTGTACAGCCGACCACCTCGCCACCACTGAACGTAGAAATATCGACAAGATATGTTGTGGCCGACTGTGGACTAGCCCATCCTTACATTGACCGAATCTGTCAAACTGATATTCTCTTCGAGATAACTGGGGCCAAAGAAGTCAAATACTGACTACCTCCTCCTCTACAAATTTTCAAACAGTCTACAATGAGGAATTACCTGCCAAATGATAAGAAACAAAGTATGCTGACCACCGGTACATAGTGGTAGTATTTATCTTTGTTTCAGTTGTGTTGTTGTTGTTACTAATGGCACCTGCCTATGGACAAGCCCCCCGCTGATACCGCGGCAAATTTAAGTCGAAAGGGGCGTCTTTTGTTTTTTAAGTAGAGCCAAGAGTACGACTTAGCTACATATACTCACCACATTTGCTTGCACAGCCCCTTTTTACAGGGGGGGGCACAGTCACACATCTCACAGATAGTACACAGAAGAACAACCATGCCCGAACAGGAACTTGAACTCGGTACTCCCAGAACACTAGGAAGACACGCTACCTCTGTGCCAGAAAATCGGCTTATTTCAGTTGTTTTGCTATATACAGATATGATGGCATGAAAGATTCTTTTACATTCCGGAATACAATGTGGGAATTGAATGGGACAAAAATAAAGAATACCAATCAAAGCTGCGATTAATTTATTTTGATAAAACAAATTTAGTTTAAGACTGCAGTTAGCTAAGTTGCTACAGATGTTTTATGTGTTCACGTCTAATGAACCGGAAAAATCTGCGCAGTATTTTAATTCCTGCCGTACTCGTGGTAGAATATCCCGTGTTAATGAGTTCAACACGTCAGTCTACACTCGTCAAAAGGATATTTGAGATACATTTAATTTTGAACTCGCAAGACGTGGTGACCGATCATATATGCTCTACTGATCACATGATAATTAAATCAGTTAATACTTTATTTAAAGCATCACGTCTAATACTTTTCATATAGAAAGCTAGAATCATCTCTCTAGCTACATTCTGCTCTTTACATGCAGTTATTTTTTCTTATTTTCTTAATTTATTTTTTAAGATGCATCAAATATAATTTAATGATCAAATATAGAAATAAGCGTATTTCAGATATCGGTAAAGAATCATTCAGTTTAATAAACATAATTTCTGTCAGATAATAAAACTTTACCTCCTTGACATACGAATTTACTTAATCTTCTAATTAGATATCATATCTTACATTTAATGCTATCCTTTAAGGATAGAAAAAGTATTTCAGCTATTGAAGCCTTTCTAAGTATTTTTTGTTTGTTTTGAACACTTAATATTTATAATTAATTCCAATTTTTAAAATTTAAAATTCAGTAACCGGATGAGCGAATCAGACTTGTCACTAAATAGAAAAGGATTATCTCGCATACAAAAAAAGTCTGAATCTTTCAAACTCTTATATCATTTTCAAAACAAAGTTAAATAACATTCATTTCGGTAGTTCCGTATTAAGCCGTCGATATTTATCGCCAAATTTGAAGGCGACGCCAACGAGTTGCTAAGCTGCCAATATGGGCATACAACCGTCTTTATTTAAAAAACTGTGCAAACCTTAACTGTTGTCCACCATTTTGTTGGTTTCTCAGAAGATCATTAAGCGCTTTTTCTGTTCTGAATTTTTGACTCGTTAAAATGATTAAAATTTGGGATTTACCTGCCAACAAAAAAGATGCAGTGACGATTTTCCAAAATTATGGAATTATTCCATCAAAAAATGCGTGCTTGAATGGACATGAGATGGGTTAACACGTGAAAACGGACAAACAATGGCGGTGTAACGTATAAGAGAGTTCTGGCCACCTAAGTAAATTGGCTCGAGGTTGTTAGCAGCAGTTGGTAAATCGACGGTCTAATACGTAAGTACAGCTAAGGTAGTTGGTACATCGATGGTCTAATACATAAGTACCTTCATTTTCAATTATCTTAGTGTGGTCAAATGAATAGCTTAGTGTAAGGTTTATCTTTGATAGGATAAAATCTACGCAGTACTATAAAATTTTCTAATTTTTTGCGTTTGATGGAAAGGCATGTGCATAGTTTCTCTACAGAATGTTCTTACTTCTTGCAAATAATAATGTTTACACATAAAAAACAATCATCTCACTTCTCTGCCTTAGATTGTGCTCAACTCCATGCACAAGTACCAGCCCCGCATTCATCTGGTACTTCTGCGTCAAGACAGCCAAGGATCGTCTATCATTTCGGATCTGGATCAAGAAAGGTTCAGGACTTACATCTTTCCAGAAACAGTGTTCACGGCAGTCACTGCCTATCAGAACCAACTGGTTAGTTTATGATTTAAATATTTATTTAGAAATTGTTCTATGGTCATATACGATGTCTAATTGGTCTACAAATACTTATTTCCCCCCTGAAATAATGAATGATTCAGTTACGATTATTTAATTCACAATTATCTCACTGACAAGAAACTTAGTGAACGTAATATTTTGCCGATAATTTCATTCACTTAAATGAATGTCCAACTGAAATATCCTTTAGGATTAATATAAATGAATCAATTCCAGCACTTATGCTTTTTATCATGTCAGAGCATAATATTTTCGGGATGAGATTTTTAATGCAAACAAAATTCCGTTGGCGAAAAATAAAAATTTTATTATCTGCACGAGCATCTCAAAAAATAAGCTTTTAATAACGCGCTGCCATAGCATTTACAAAAGCTCTGCCTAAAAAAAATAAGTTCATGACTACAGAAAATAAAACCTAGAAAAATGTTATTTTGAGCGCGTGATTATATCAAATGAAATAAATACGAAATGTGATATTTTTAAACAATAAATGCGAGACAAAAATTTTTATGATCGTTTGCAATACTAAAGTGACTCATTCAATGAAGCGATTAAAATGAATAAAAATATTATTTAACTTGCACGAGCACGTGGTGCTTAGGCCCTTCAAGAAATGATGTTCTTACATGATACATTGAAATATGCGTAGCAGATTTCATTTTAATTTTTATCCACATTTTTATTATGTTAACATGTATACTATATCAACCTTTCTTCAACTGTTGCTCAAAAAATGTTTGCATAATAAAAGATCCCCTAGAGATCATTTTATAGAAATAAAACCAGGGCATTAAACCAATGTTAACCATATGTTATGTTATGATAATATTAAACCGAAAATTAATAGCTTTCTTTAAATTTCTTATTATATTACTTTTATCAATAAGGCCATTTAGCATTTTTATTTTTCTAGCGTTAAATAAGATACCTGTGAAGTATTGTGTTGTACAAGAATTTCTCTACAAGTTGGAAATAGGAAGCTACTCGTATTATGATGGTGATTTTCTTTCGAGGCAATTTCTTTTGAGAAGTTTTCAAGAGCTTAGAAGAATTAAGTTATTTTAATTTGGTTTAGTTTTGTTATATTAACATCCCTTTTTAAATCAATACTGAGAATATTTTGAAGATGGACCTCCTAATTTTGAATCGTGGTCAGATGTCGAGAATGACACATGAGCTGGCACACCATTCTTTAAATTTCCACCCATAACAACTGGAGATTGTTTGGCCTTCAACTGATATAAAACGTACCAGAGCCACTTTCATGACAATTTTTTGATGGAATCGGGTCTGGAACCAGAAACCCTCCGGTTTCGAACCAAAACCTTACCAGCAGTTACCCTAGGCCTCAGAAGTATTGGGTTATGTGTAGACTAAAGAATATGATTGCAGATGCCTCCTTTCAAGTAGTGGTTAAAAAGTCATCAATTGATATCCTAGATACTTCAACGAATTCTCTAATAGTTAGGTATAATATAGACATATGAATGAAGAATCTATGCGAATTACGTCACCCTACTCAAGTATTTTTTATCTATTAAACTGTAAAAAAATATGTTAAATTTTTTTCATGTATATCTGAATTGTTTGTACTAAAAGTAAATTTAAACTTTAAGAACCAAAAATAAATGAAAATTATTAAATTTCCTACATTTTAGTAAAATAATGAAAAAAAGCCCTCAAGGGCGAAAATTCGTATTCAAAATCTGTGTTAAGACAATTAGTTACAAAATTATGGAGTTATCTTAAAATTCTTTAATATAGTTTAAAAACAGGGCGTAAATGTAATTGAAATTAAGCTAAATTTACTTCATCTCGAAACAAGCCTAATGGATGACTACTCTTTGATTATGACACTCATGACTCGGAAGTAGTTCCTACTTATAGACCCATGAGCTCTCATGGTTTTTTTTTTTTTTGCATTAGTGTATGATAGTTAAAACATGATTATTACAAATATATGTCTAAATATTTAAAAGGTTAAGTGACGTTGAAAAACCAGCTCCTTAACTCCAATCATTAGTCCGATTTTGTTCCCGAGTTTTTGTTTCTTATGGAAACTCAAGTTTCCAGATATTTCATTCATAGTCGCCTGTGCCCACCCCAAAACTCTTTTATTTTCAAAAGATGTCTCAAGAGTTATTCCTCGTTGTACTGGGGTTGTCTTTTGGGGACGAAAAGATGGTAAAAGGTCGTCAGCCCAATAAGTGTTCCGATTTCTTCAAATTTTTATTTAATATGAAAGTTTATTGTCCCTTGATAAACCATCAATGATCTCCTATCCTTCGTCAATTTTCATTTTCGAAATATGTCACAAAATAAGGTTTTGCAGAGACACATGTCAATAAGTAGATTGATTTCTTCATTATATTTAAAATAATTTGGAAAAATACTACATAACCGGTCCCCGCCTTCAACAACTGGACCTATGTTGACTATATAATACCTTTAACTAACCAATCAGAATACTCTGATGTTTATTGTACAAGTATAGTTCAAAATAATAACTTCTTTGTCTGTTGCGATGAAGTTTAATTCGTCACAGTGGATTTAAAAGTACTTATTATATTAAATTTTGTAGAACTGTTGTTTGCCGAAGAAAATATTGCAGTTGAATAAATCGTAGAATACTCCAAAATTTCATTATAAGACTAGTTTTTACCCACGAATTTGTACACATGGAAAATCACAAAACTAACCTAAAAACCATTTATTTAGAGTGTGTACTTGAACAAAAGCAAAAACCGCAAATCAAATCCGTATTTATTTAAATTCAAGTAAAGTCTATTTTATTTATCGATCAAAATTGAAATAGCTATAACATTATTATACACATATTTTTGAAACTTTTAATTGATGTGAAAATACAGTTGTCAACAATTACAACACACTGCACATGCGTAAATTTTCAACTCCGATTGGAGCAACACAAATGCGGGAATTTTTACGCCACTCGGGATAACACCAAACAGATGGGAAATTTTTAATTTCTTTTACTATGTTTTATTTTAATTCAAAAGTACTTCAAAATAAATCCTAAAAATCAATTCATTACCAATGTTTAATTTTAAATGCATCAAACTCTAAGGGAGGAAAAAGAATCGTTTGAAAACATGTTAAGCCTAACCGCATTAACATGGAAAAAAAACTGAAGTCTTACTCATTTGATGGTAGGGAAATGGATACTTTTGGCGGGAAAGTAAGAGTCGATTTTACTATTTTCTTCACAATTATTCCGTTTTTTTTTCTCTCTATAAGAACCTTCCTCGCATCAAAACGAAGATATTAAAAAAAATTAGCCGAATTAGTCGAGCCATTCTCGAGTTTTGAGCTTAGCAACACATTTGGCGACTCATTTTTATTTATATAGATTATGCTTGAATAAATGAAACAACTGAAAATTACAAGTATCCACTTTCTAAACATTGCCATTTACCGTTCCTACAAATATCGCCGCAAATATAGTAAATGTAATAATTAAATCAATAATCATATCTGATATTTGGTGCATTGGCAAACACTGAAAAGATATTTCACCATAACCAGCTCAACAGTGCGCCTGATACCCCTCTCCCCAATCTCATTAAGTCTTGAAGATAAAAACTTTCTCCGTAATCACTTAATAGAATAAGGTTCCGTTAATTTCGAGAGGAGGTTGCCTTCGACAAGTGCAGCACCCGAAAGGTGGTTCCGTCGTGAGCCAGTCATGCAGCTCGTATCGTAAATCACTTCTGATTTAGGAAAGCGTGAATTGCTTTGGATGGGGGAAAACACAACAAATCACCGCGGCTCACCGCTAATTTGGGGGCGCCTCCACACCAGCCTTTTAATTTTTCATAAGCAGCTAATTTTATTTTTAACACCAAGAACCTGATTTGTCGTCTCCAGCCGCTTCTTGACTTTGCCCAGGCCCCTCGTTTCACTCGCAGAGAGAATTGGTACAAATTGAATTAATGGAATACATCGTTTCCGGATCTTGGGTCTCGTTCAGAAGTACAAAAGGATGAGTCAAAGTAACAAGGAAAGGCTTGATTAACCCCCATTTTTGATTTTTTTTTATAAAAAGAATTTTACAAGTTAAGCAAAATTCTATGAATTTAAGATATTGATTGAAAATCCTAGGTTTTGATATAAACCCCGAGTCATTAATGTGTTTAAATATTGGATTCCATATTAAAATTTGGAATTGGAGATGACGGAATGCAACATGGTTTTATTTTGCTTTTTTTTGTAACATTCTTTTATGAATGTGGATGAACTAGCTTAACGCTTATTTTTTGTTTAGAAATGTCAAATGATAAGTCAAAGTAAATCACATTTTATTATTCTATCTTTTCCTGCTAAGAAAAGAAAGAATCTTCAGCTAAAAGGAAAACTGGATATTCAAAAATTAGATTGAAAAAGAAATTGATATCTTAACTTTGATATAAACATGGGACGTTAACAAAATCACATAAAAACCGTTTCTGATTACAGAGGGACTCTCTGAAAGCTTTCCATCAAACTTTAAAAATAATGTCAAGCCTTCCAAAATAAATCAATTTCCATGTAATAAATGCATTAGGAAATGTCATGCATATGCGTTTAGATGTCGTTGCGTGATCAGCAATGAATCCAGCAAAATTAGCCAACTTGGGCGATTCCAACTGAATGGCGCGATTCGTACTTTTTCATATTTCTTGGCTGCTAAAAAAATTATAGGAAATAGCACAACATTCATTTTAAGTACAAAATTTCATTTCATAGAGTACAAAGCCGAAATATTTAAAAATAAATTATAGAAAAAATAATAATAAATTAGAAATAAATAGAATTTACTATAAATTGAATATATCAATTGAATCTTTCAATTTATAATTATTGAATATGTCAATTTCTTCTATGTATAATTCTAAAGAATGATATATTAGTAGCAAGGATTGCACCTAACTTTTGATACTCACCTTATTTTTTACTACACTGCCATCATAAATTATAAAGTCGTCTTTCAATGGGAGTTTAGAATATTCTTCCACTGATAACATTTGATCATGATTGTATCATGAAAAGGTAAAATTTTCAATTTTGTAAGACTATGAATACATATTCAATTTCATTAATACGTTTCATTACGTATATACATTAGTTATATATAAATTCAAAGGTATGGCTAACATGTGTTACTTTGAAACAAGGGTGTCGGAAATTTGTAGGAAAGTTTTAATTTTTCTAGAATCAGATTGCAATGAGAAGCAATCCAATCACATATCATGTATTTTTCATGATTTTGCTCCCTTCCCTTTCCGTTTTTGATTCAATTCCCACAGATAATATTTTTTCACCCTTATCAGAAGTCTAATTTTACTTCAAGATAACAAATAATAAAAGATTAAAATGAAATCTGCTGTGCATATTTCAATGTATCATGTCAGAACATCATTTCTTGAACGGCCAAGCACCACGTGCTCGTGCAATTTAAATTGTATTTTTATTCATTTTAATTGTTTCGTTGAATGAGTCAGTTTAGTACTACAAACGAGCCAAAAAATTTTGTATCGCATTTATTGTTTTAAAAAATTATCATATATCCTACTTATTTCATTTCATATAATCACGTGCTCAAAATTACATTTTTCAAGGTTTTATTTGCTGTAGACATTAACTTTTTTAAAAAAATCAGAGCTTTTGTAAATGCAATGGCAACACGTTATTAAAAGATGATTTTTTTCCCCCAGTACCTCGTGCAGATAATAAGATAAGATTTCCCATAAGCTCGTGCAGATTTATTTTTCGCCCTCGGATTTTTGATGAAAGGTAACAACTTGAAGGCGCACAACATGAAGCGTTAATGACATTTCATCCTATCTATATACGTTCGCTAGAAACATGAATAGCTATAAATAATGCCACCCTAGTCTAAGCAATTCATCTGAAAGATTAGATCACCACGAATAATACGAATATTATGATCAATTACAACCCTATAATACAAATATTATGGTCAATTGCAACCTTATAATTCGATTGTTATGGTCAATTACAACCTTATAATACGAATATTACGGTAGCAACCTATACACCAACCCTTCCCATCCCAACGTATTGTCCTTGAGGATAGTTTTTATCTCCATTACCGTACCTATGAATCTTAAGAACGTGCTTATCAATTATTACCTTCCCATTTAAGTAATAGAGGTGCCTTCCCGAAAAGATCACGCACATGTGAAAAAAAACACATACACACAATCAGAATTGTAAAAATTCCGAAGTCAATGCTGTACACTACACGGTTTTTGAATTAAGCCACTTCAGTGAAAGTCTTGAAGAGCAGCGTAAGTGGTCAGAAATATGTTTGTCCTGGGAATCAAAAGACCATTGGACAAAACTGGGTTTTATCAAAAATTTGCCATATATGTGCAAGTGTAAAATAAATTTGTTACAATGAATTAAATTTTCTCAAGCGGATGTGATTTCTTGTTTAGTTTCCGTGTGGATTCGCTAAAATTATTAAGTATGTATCTCAAATTTTAACTTTCATGAAAATTTTCTAGCACAGGGTAAACGTCATTTCACGTCTTTCATTCTCCATAAGTTTTAGAATACTTGTACCACTTTTAACCCCCCCAAAAAGCGTTATTGCAACGGGGATAGATAAGAATCAACATTCATCCCAAGATAAATGGCGGGGGGATTCCAAATGCAGCGTCATCACTAATTAGAACTCTTATTAATGGAAAGGGAAAAGGAGTGCTCCTCTGAAGGAACCTATTAATTGCTACAATAGCAAGGTCCTTGGTTTTCTCTTTTATATCTTTAAGATAAACTTAAATTTTTATGATGCAAAGAAGCATTAAGGCTTCTAACTAAAAAGAAAGAAATTTATCTCCAATGTTCGCAAGGGAAATTGTGTATGAGTGCATATATATATGTATATATACACAAGGTGACCGGTAAAGCCACTCTAAACCCTTAAAATTCAAAATTCTGTCTCGTATAGCGTAGGGAAGTTAATATTCCTATAGTAAAATGATTCTGCTGAATTTAGTCGCTGGTCAGATCATAGCGCCCCCAGCAGCAAAATGAGAAAATTAAAAAAAAATTACTCAAGAAGTAAAGAAGAAAGGCAAAAAGTCCAGTTAAAATTGCATGCTGTATGATAACATAAACACAGAAAAGTGTTCCATGGAGTTACTTATAAAATTTGTGGAAATATATATTAAAATTATGAACTTTTGTGACTTAGAAAAGGGTTTGCACTTATTATACTATTTTCCAAGTTTTAAAAAGTTTGTGATTATGATCGGGATAATTTTTCTGAAAAATGTTTTAAAATGGCTGTATTTTTGAATTTTTGTAAAAAAAAAAAGATTGAAATAGCATCTATGAAATCCACATAAGCCAGTTAAATGGCAATTTTTTAAAAAAAAATGGAAAAGAGTTTTTTGGCTAAAAGGCGCTAATAAGCAAGAATCCTTTAATTAAGAAATTCATCAAATGATTTGCTTAAATATTTTGTCTATAGCTTAAAAGATGTATTACCTTGTTTCTGGACCAAAAGATCACATTCAAGGTTTGTTAGCATATTTTTTCTATAGTTTAGTAATGTGAAACACATCTAAATCAACAGCATTTAAAAGAAACGTAGGCAAATTTTTTGATGATTTAGTTTTTTTTTTAAATCGTTATCATACACCATAGAGGTGTAAAGTTAAAAATATTAATAAATTGTCAGTAATGAAAAGTATCTGGTGATCATATGACGTGTATATTAATAAAAATGGCATTGTTCAATTAACACATTTTATAAATACATTTTAAATCAAATTCATCCTTAAATTTTTTAACAGTTTTTTTTATTTGGGAATTTTTAAATAATTAAAAAAAAATAATTATTTATCTTTGAAACTTAAAATTGTTTTTAAATTTGCGATTCAAAAGTCTTTAATGCCAGGATTTTGTAGTAAAATATGAAGAAAAAAACTATACCAATTTTTTTTCTACCCACATGTTAACTATAACATATATTAAAGAAAGAACAAGAAATCTAACAGAAAGGGATAAGACAATTAAAAAAGCTTTGAATAAGCAATTTAAAATCCAAATAGATGATAATCAAATCAACATTAGTAAATACTGCAAATGCTCTTAAAAATTTGGGTATGTTTAGTTACTTCAGAAGACATTCATGTAACTAGACTGACTTTGCTAAACATGCATGTTGGAACTAAATGTATCATTTTGATCACAAGAGTCACCAAAATGAGCCAAGAATAGCGATTTTTCCTTCATGACAGGAAACTGCTAACCTGGCCCATTTGGCACTTCTTTTAGTGACTCTAATGAAATTGGCGATCATTTCGAATAATAACGAGTAATGTAAAAATTCTTACTAAGATCAACAAAAAAATTTTTATTAAATAATTATAATTGTTGTGGTTCTCGTGTTCCGCTTTACAATGGAAGGACGGGTGTAATAGCTTCTGAGGGTATGGAGCCCTGAGCACCCGAAGGCAGAAATCTGACTTCTAACTCACACACGTCAAAACCATTTTTAAGGGGTGAACATCATTCATCCGCATATCGTAATTAAACGATCGTAACAGAACGATCACCTCTGACCCAGTATCCCCAGTGGTATAACTTTCGACATGGAAGCCTTCGTGACCACGACAGATTTAGCGTTCACCATACACGCACACGCAGTCTTCGGCTGGCGGATTCGAACTCGTAGCGCAAAGAATGCAAATTCAACGCCCTACCAAGCAGGCTATCATGGCCTAAAGATTGTACTTACTATAAATAATTGATCAAAAAATTATACTAGCTTTTAATTTTCAAAGACAATTTGGCAACCCAATGTGCTGGAATTTTCTACGCCAGTTGGGGTAACACAATACAGATTAGAAGCTCTTAATTTTCTCTATTCTGTATTATTTGAATTCGAAAATATCTTAAAATGAACCCAAAAAAATCGAATAAATAACAATGTTTAATTTTAAATGCTTCAAACATTAAGAAAATAAGCAGAATCGTTTTAAATAATCAGCCGAAAACACGTTAAGCCTAACCTCATTAGCGTCTGAAAAAAAACTAACTGAATTAGTTACTTATTTGGCGGTTGGGAAATAAAACTTTTTGTCGAGAAAGTTCGTTAAAAATTAATTAATAAAAAGTTAATGAATTAATATTTAAAAAAACAGTGTTAACATCAAATGTCAACCACTACAAGTTTTAAAAAAATGACTTTAACTTGAGTGGATGAATAGAAAGTATTTTATAAAC
>JAOUZG010009953.1:2574112-2627030 GCA_026289955.1 Argiope argentata
CATAATTGCAGGAAAGGAGCTCACATTTCTATTTAAAAGTTCTTATTACAGATATATATTTATTTATTCTAGATCACGAAGCTCAAAATAGACAGTAATCCTTTCGCCAAAGGTTTTCGAGATTCTTCCAGACTTACTGATCTAGAAAGGCAAGTAAAATTGCATTCCTTTATTTGTATAAACGTTGAATAAAATTTAAAATTTTAATACATCAATAATTTAAACAAACTTACTACATGATTTATTTCATTTATATTTTATTTCTGCGACATTAGTGAAGCAATTTAAGCGCCAGAAATCTGAAAAACTCATATTGATAAATGTTTAATTTCCTCCAATATTATGATCAGTTAAAAAAAATCTTTACTTTAAAAATTTTTCTTTAATGGATATCCATATTAATAATAAAGATGGTGTGTGCGTTTATATATAAAATAATAAATAATTATTGTTTAATAGAGCAACTTATACATAATTATTGTTTGAAGCAGAGGGTAGTTTCGAAGACAAAGGGGAGACTTCCGAATTTTCAAGTTCGCTTTATTGCATCCCGGGAGACTCGCATTACGCACAAGCAAAAGCGACGAACACAACACAAAAGGACACAAAACGAAATGAGGAAAAGTTAATGAAAATTTTGTATCTGTGAATATATACTGTGAGATTTTAAAAGGGAATTTTAACACTTGTGAATTACATGTAAGGGAATCATAGGTATCTTTTAAAAGAATGGGCTTATTTGGACAGTATTTCATCCCTTCACCCGGAATGTGGTTACCCTCAACTCTTACCCGATTCAGCATTTTTTGCAAAGCTTCTGTAGAATTAATTAAATAGAAAAAGTGGAATGGGATCAAGAAATATGAGAATATTTTAGAATAATAATAATATTATACATATAGTCTATTTTTCATCAATAAATTGGAACCACCACTACTACCCCGACATTCAAAAATTCAAACCATTTTCATCACTTCAATAAAGGTGAAATTTCAGTGTGTGATTTTTTTCCTCGTTTAAAATTAAAGGTGGATTCAATATAATATATGCATGATTTACATATTGAATAATAAAGTGAAATTATAGTACCGTAAAGGAAAAGGACGCTTCCGTTCTCATTAGCGCTGTGATGTCATGGAACTAATCTCCTTTAGGAATATTCACTTACACAGTGAATAGAAAATATTTGTGACTTGTAAAATAGCGAGGTGAATAACTGATAATTTGAAACAATCACGATGAAGTTATATGTAGATGATTATGTTCAAAAGATTCAATCTAAACAAGTGATCCGAAAATTTTGGTCATGCTTAATTGAAATTAAATATGACCAGAGAACCAGCTTGTAGCTAAAGAGGACTAGTAATTAAAAAAATCACTTTCCATAATTAATTGGTTAAATTTAGTTTGTCATATTCTTGAGTATTAAAGTGAGTAAACAAAGGGTGTAATAGTTACATAACTCTACCATCTTCTCTTTTGAAACAATATATGGTGTTACCTTATTTTTATTAAGTTACTTTTCCCATAATCCTTCTTGGGGATCATCATTAGATTGTATTCAAAGTGAGTGTCGTGTTTCATGAGTAAAGTGTCGTGTAAATATGAAACTCGAAAAAATGTTTTCTGCCACAAAATGCATGCGCAGGAAATTGGCGATTTACCGCTTTTGAGACATTAATATTTCGCTTTTAAAGTTATTAAAAATTACATTGCCATACTTGTCGACTTTTCCCCAACAAAAGGTTTAAAAGTTACAACTTGGGACAAATGTCCTCTATTTACAGGATCTACCTGTCTGACCAACAAAAGACAGGGTCGTAAGAATTTATCTCACAGACAAGATAATTTTCTTATTTTCTGATTCCATGGCACTTCTACTTAATTAACTCAACAGAAGCTTTGTGAAATTAATGAACTGTCTAAAACCTGACAAATTCTCACGTTCCTCTTGAAAGAGTGAAAAAATATCCAGCAAGCACATTTTTTAAAAAAGATCCCTGTGTTTCCCTTATCAGAATCGTCATCTGTAAGAAATCCCTATCTAAAGCTCATTGTTTATAAGCACTGTGAAAAAAATATTTTCCGTATCAAAATTGTATGGTATTTAGGACCAGGGATGAATTATTTCAAGCACCTTTACGCTGTTCTGATTTTGTGCCGCGCCTGTGAACGGACATGCCTTGTCCGACCTCCTGTAAATAGATCATGTGAAAATGAAACGAATTTTGAAGCTCGAAGTATTTTGAGATGTTGGGGGAAAAAATCATTTTCTAAATACAAACGCATTTGATAATAAAGTGATTGCTTAAATATGGTTTAAACTGGTTTTTCATTTTAAAAAATTCTAGCGTCAAGAAAATATTTAAAAACTCTATTGATTTTGAGATGCTTTAAAACCATAGCTTTTCTACAGGTTGGTAATAGTGAAATATCAATCGAGAGAATATGATGCTTTTCTGTTCGGATTGACACCACGTGATTTTAAAAAATAATGTATTCACATGGTAATTTGGAATTTGAGATAACAGATTTAAATATTATTTTTACTTTTGTGTTTCTTTTCAGGGAATCTGTTGAAACTCTGCTCAGGGAGCACGCGTTCCGACATTCTCCTTTCCGATCTCTGGTGGTCGGGGAGATGACGCTGGAACAGCACGCTTTGGCCAGTGCTGCGGGTAAGACTGCGTCGTTTAAGAGTAAAAGAATGTAATTTTATTCTTTATAATCGATTGGTAACGCTTAAGGTAATGACGCGAATGGTTAATGGTGCAGTAAATGGCTGTCACAAACGACAAAAACGAAATGAATTCAAAAAATGAAGTATCTTTTGACAAGCATGCAACTTTCACTTTTAAGAGTGTCATTTGAAATATTATTATTACTATCTTTCTCTAGGAAAAAAAAAGAAATAAACATCTAATTTTTATTCTATGGCAAAGCCAGTTGAAATATTGGGAATTACCCTCCTTCTCACTTGAAAAAAAAATGTTTTTGTTTAACAAATGTTCAGTTCCTACTTTGTGACAGAATAATTGAAAGGTTGTGAGTTACCATCTGAAAAAAAAATTTGTTAAAAATAATATTCTACTTTTACTCTGAAGGGAGACTCAATTGAAATACTGTGAGTTACGATTTTCCCCTTTTGAAAAAAAATTACCGTACCGTATTGGATTTTGGGATTAATACAGGGTTGATTAATAAACACAAATCCAGCTTTTTGTCATATCAGAACATGACGTTGCTTTTGATATGAGGTTTTCGGCGTCAACAAAAATTCGTAGGCGAAAAATAATAATAAAGCGTTGTCATTGCATTTACAAAAGCTCTAATTTTAAAAAATACGTTATTCACTACAACAAATGAAACCTAGAAAAATGTCATTTTGAGCGCGTGATTACATGAAATGAAATAAATAGGAAATGCGATAAGTTTTTAAACAATCAATGCGAGACAAAGTTTTTTTATAATCGTTTGCAGTACTAAAGTGACTCATTCAATGAAACAATTAAAATGAATAAAAATATAATATAACTTACACGAGCACGTGGTGCTTGGCCGTTCAAGAAATGATGTTCTGACATGATAGATTGAATTATGTGTAGCATAATTCTCATAATAAAATTCCTTTTCATGCCTTTGTTCCATAAAGTTATTCTAGAAATTATGAATATGCAACAAAACAAAATAACTTTAAAAAATTTATTAAAAATGAAAGTGGGAGGATTCTGAACTCGACTCTCCTCTCCTCTCCTCTAACTTTTATGATAAAACGAGTTTTGTGCTGAGTAAGAAAAAACAAACTAAGTGGTACATTTTGGATCTTTTCACTTCAGTGAAAAATTATTTTCTTAGATGATATTCGATTTCTCATCTTATTTCGTTAAAAAATTCTTTCAGTAACTTTTCTCTCTGAGTAAATTTGGAGAAACACTTTTATGTCTTTGCGTTTCCCCTCTATATGTTAAAATGACAATTTGAAACGAATTAAAAAATTAAAAACTATCGACTACTTTAATATTTGTATAATTACGACTAAGCAGTGACATCTTGAAAAAATAATATTTTATCAGCTATCTTTAGGAATTAACTTTTTCCTGTAAAATATCGTAAATAACACAAATTAATAAAAAGATTAAATCCCCAAATATTTCTTTAAAATTTATGTACATTTTAAAAATAAAAAGAGGAAAGCACTAAGTAAACTAGCGGAGGTAGTCCCTTCAAAATTTTCTTTAATGAAAGCACTATCCACCTCTCCTCTCCACAAAATATCGGATAAGGCAAAGAACATTTTGAACAGTATTGGTGTGCCAAATATTAAAATAAAGGTCGAAAATTAATTCATTTAGAAGATAAAAAATCCTTTTTTTTTTATTTCTGTGCGATATCAGATATCTTGTGTAACCATGCTGCGAGTTACAAGGGACTGTTTTGGTACCAACACCTGTGAATTTTTTGCCACCACAAGCGATTAAAAATTTTATGAAGATTTTAAAATATTAAATGCAATTATCCGTACCTCATTAACATTTCTTTTATTTATAGCTCTTGGTCGCATCCCCTCAAGCAACGAGTTATTAGTACTGGCTTCTCAAGGAGGGGTTTCCCCATGGAAATTTCCAAGTTTGCCTGGGGTGGGAATGGCAGACCTCAACTCTCTCATGACATCAACCAACCCTCAGCAGGCAGCGGCTCATTTGGCCAGTCTGTATTTCGGAATACCGAGGACATTCTTTCCCCTTGCGCACATGACATCGACGTCCGGAACGAGCATGAACCAAGGGGACATTCCTGGACCCATTAGGACTAATGCTCCCACCAGCTATACCAACATGGCAGGAAATACTATGGCTAACCAGGCACTGTACGCCACAAGACTGCAGCTCTCGAGGCTCTACCCGGGACTGCGATTTCACCCATATTTCCAACCAAGGCTTGTTCATCCTCCGTCTGTACCGAAGAGTACAGCGGATTCTAGCTCTGACTGTGATACAATGAGTCCTAATGTTTGAGTAAGAACTCGAGGAGTGTATGATGAAGCGAACTATTGCCGAATTTCACTCTAATAGCATGAGATATCGCACGATATCTTCATGGTGCTGTCCAGTATTCTGAATGCCCTAATACCGCTAAGACATTGATTGACAATATTAGGCGTTGTTGGGCATTTTGCGTTATTAGGGTAAAGATTTCTGCTTAACACCAAGTTTACGAGTATTTCCAAAATTTAAAACTAAAAGAGTGTTGTTATAGAAATTCATTCATTGAAGATTTGGTATTAACAGTTGAATTTGAACATTGATGAAAATTAGTATTATTAGCACATTGAATGCCACAGTAATTTCATACGGCCCGCCTGTTTGGACAATATGAATTTCTCTTTATTTGGTGAATGTTGTGGTGAAATATTAATTGCAACAGACAAATTAATCTGTATGATGATTCGTAATGTATTTATTTCACTGAAGTCACCGATGACCTACCTCTATGGCTATAAACTGCAAAATTATGTTACTCTGAATGTTATGTTTATATATTCGATATCGCATTAATTTTTTGCAGCATTTTAGTACCGATAATAACATTGAAAACTTTTTAAATCTTGAAAACTGCTCAAATGAAGTGTGTCTAGTAATCTTGGCTTCGCTCGTCATCGGTCAACCTCATGGCATTCAACGTGTTAAAAGCAAAGTATCGGAAAGTCATTCCCTAACGAATCTTTTGTTGCTAAATAAGGCTTGTTTTATCATTTTATCAAAAAGCATTTTTGGATTTCTAAGAAGCTTAATTATTAGTCAATGCATGAATTTTTGTCTAACATAATCTTCGCTGGGTTTTTTTTTTTTTTTTTCACTTTTTTCAAGTACGATGTTTTTCTGACAGCATAATTCAATTGATTAGACTAAATAATTATTAAAATGAAATAGTTATTGTATATTACTGATTCTATTAAAAGCAGATGAAGCAATCAAATTTCAAAGATACTGACAATATTTAAAATTGAAGAAGAATAAAATCATGAAATAATTAAATTTTCTAGCATTTTAAGCAAAATTAAAATTGGTTTCAAGCAATTCATGCAAACCAAATACGTAAAAAAGGATGAATAATATTAGTTTTTAAGAGATTTCCTTTTTCAAAAAAAAAAAGAGTACCTAAGAAAGGGAAATTGTTTTCTAATATAAGTCTGGAATTCAAAAGCTCATAGAATTTCTTATTTGAAAAATACATTCCAATAACATAAATTTTTGTTTTTTCTATGCATTTTTCTTAACACTGTTATTGGACTATTACACCTATGTGACATGGTTTTCTTAAATTACAGTAAAACATTGAATGATATTAAAATTTGAATTTTCGCTAGCAGTAATTCTCCATATTTGGTATTTGGTTTAAAATGGTTAAAATAGAATTGTTGCATCTTAATAGTTGACTAATGTTTTGTAACCTTGACTGTACCAAGTTAGCTAATGAAGTTGTTCTCTCATCCTCTCTCTCTCTATATGTGTGTGTTGCAAAAGAAAAACATTACTCAAAATATTTTTAAAAAATCTGTAAACAAAATTTTAAAAAATGGTGTAAACTAACAAAATCAACAGGAAGAAAAAAAGGCACGAAGAGCATCAAATACGAAAACCTAAAACATATGCCTAATTTTTCATCATAAGGGTTCAAACACGCAGGGCACAATTATAAAAACGCTCAGAAAAAAATAGATCAATAATAATAAAAAGTGAAAAAGGTAGAATATAGCAGTTTAAACATATCGATAAACTCATCAAAGGAAGAAATCCATGAGTTTTAATTAACTATTTTACCTTTTATATTGCGATTTGTTGTTTGGTTTTTATATACATAATGTTATAATTCTTGCTATAAATTAGGTAGTATTCTTATTATGGGATTTTATAAGTTTAAGTATAACGTATATATCTATGCATTAAGCTTTACCCTTGTTATCTTGTGAAAGCATAGACTAGAATAATTTTAAATGGATTTCAAAAAAGACAATTTGAAAAATAAAAATTCGCAGATGTGCCGTCAAAATTAAAAAGGTTGAAAATGTGGAGAGGTAGAAATTTAAAATTTTCCATAAATAAAAATTGAAAAAAGAGGTGTTAACTCAAATTAGATAAATGTTTGCCTCATCTTAACTACCTTTTGTATTTAAAGTTTCTTGATAGATAGATGCAGTTGTTTAGAAATTATTACTGAAAAAAAATTTCAGTTTTAACTTTGGAAATAATTTCACTTTTGTATGAAATGCACTCTTGAAAAGCTCCTATCGGTTATATACTTTCCCCTCCCCTTTCATTTCTATAACTCTAATCCTTAAGAAATCAAAGAAAGAAACAATAGAAGGGAAGATAGAATTTTATTGTTAATTAAATGAAATCTTTTTTTCTTCCTAAGCTGGCTTCTTTTTTCATTCTAATTCCTTTTTATTATCATTAATTTCGTAAATTAAGGACAATCAGTTCATTTCATTCCAGTTAATTTGTTTATAAAAATGAATTTTCTTTTTACCATCGAAGAAAAAATAATTGAAACTTTTAAATCACGTTAAAAATCATAAAAAGAGATAGGCTTTTAACTACTAAAGCTTGGTAAAAAGAAGTGAATTTCCCAGCTTAATTTAAGAAACGATTTTAAAGCACATTCTTTAAAACTGCATTTTTTTGTATTAATAAAAACACGTATATTTTTACTAACATCAATTATTTTCGGAAATATTGTCAGATTATTTAAATTTAGGATTCAAAAAATTAAATCTGATAAAGCAAAAAAACACAATTGAATGTACCCTAATTTTAATCAGGTAAAATTAATAAAAATTTAGTTTTCAATTAGGGCTTTTTGTTGTTTTTATAATCTAGAAAGTGTACATTATAGTGAGTGATAATTTGCTTAAATATTTACTTCATTTTCAATTAAAAAAATATTTCAACATATAGCCTGGCTCTGGTGAATTGGTGGGTAAAAATTGGAAATCCAGTAATATCAAATGAATTATTTTGATTATTTAATTATTGAAAGCTTCTCAGATTTGGACGAGCTTCACTCTTTCGTAACACGCAGTTAAAGGTATCCGAATATTCAGAAGAGAAAAAAAATAGCCAAGTTCAACAAAACCATCTTCGCATGCAATGACCTGTCTCACTCAAATAATCAAATTACCGATTTAAAAATAAATAAATATGTAATTGTAAATATAAAGTAACTTAAAATGCAAAAAGTACACAAAAAGCACGCTAGCTTCAATATATCAAAAATACTTGAATCAATATAAGAATCATAGTAATGAAGATCCCAAATATCATGTGTTTTCCAATTAAGAAATGAAATTAAATGCGTAGATAAGGAGTTAATATAGAAATATACTTCATCTGCAACCATTCCCTGTCATTTTCGTGCTCGACATTCGTTCAACAAAGGCACTCGTCCAAGATCAGGGGGAAGCCGCCAACTCGTCAAAGCCACTCTGTTCATTACTAGTAGGCGACAGCATTCTCTGAAGAGGAATTATTGTATTAATAGATTCGAACTGTCACCTACAGCCATGTATTTTTTTAAAGAAAAAACTTCGTTTAACAATAAAAACGAAATTAATAAAAGAAAAAGTAACATTTTAAATATAAATATATATTGAAAATTTTACGACAATACATTCCTTCCAACATATCCAATGAAAGATTTCTTTGACATCTTGATAGTTAAGTCATTTTGTGTATTGTTAAATGCAATTAATCCTTTACACTCGGATAAGTAACTCCAAGCATAATTATTCAACAAATACAGTTGTCTGCCTATTGCTACGAAAAATCAATTAATATATATTGTTAATTTAAGTTGAATTTCGTCGCCAAATTAATCTACATCTTCTTACCTCTCAGTAGGAATTTTCAACGATCAAAATAAATAAATGAAATATCAAAATGATGTACCACCTTGAACCAGGGAGAAGACTGTAAAGATTTAGAAATGAAACAAAAGCTGGAACTAGCAGAAATTTTGTTAAAAATTGTTTTGTTTTAATATTATGTTTCTTCGTTTTCTAAATATTATTGTTATACCTAGAATATATTGTTATTTATGTAACTTCTGTTGTATCTTCAAATATATAGAAGCACAATACACAAATACCATATTTCTTTCTCTTTTAATGTTTTTCAAAGTGATGTAGTTGTAAGTGGGTTTATTGCATAATTGTAATCTACACACACGCCATTGAACTTCATAACCAACCTGCAATTAATCACTGGCTTGTGATTTTCAATCTTTGAAGCTGTTTTATAGTTTACACTGTTTTGTTGTAAAAATAAACTAATCTAAATGGTGAAGTTGTCATTTCCTTTCAAAAATATCTTACGACTTTGCGCACCTATATCTTAGTTCAAAGTTTATATTGAGCATAGTATCAATTTTGTACATGGAAAGGAAAAAAAAGATAACTTTCGTAATCTTTTTTTTTCTTCTCAGATAATGGCTATTAATAAAAATTCAAATTCAAAAGACCAAAAGGGGGAAAAAATCAAATGTAAAAAATTCTGATTTTTAATTCAAATAATAATTTAGAACTGTCTTAATGTCATATTTCAATTATAAAAGAATATGAGAGAGAATATATAAGAATATAATTATATAAGAGAGTTAAAAGTATATTTTAAAATACTTCGAAGATTTAAAAAAATTAAAACGCAAAAATGCCATGACTTTTTTTTTTTGCTACTAGCATTTTAAAAAAAAAACTTATGCTGAATACTAAAAAAAACTCCGGTCTGTAACTTGAATGTAATATGCTTTAAACAATGAAAATATTAATTGCAGCTATTCTTTTTAACGTGGCAATCCTTCTCTTCAAGGTTTTTCTAAACGCAAAAAAAAAAAAAAAAAAAAAAAAACGGCAACTTTAGCTCTCTCAATAGAAGTTCTCATCTAAAGATCCACAGGGGTGTCAGTGACCTGATAATAAATTCACGGCTTAAGAACCGGAGGATATCAGGTTCGACACCCGATTCTACTGAAGAACCGTCGTGTAAGCAGTCTGGTGCACGTTAAATTCGTTGGGTCCTCCCGCTGATGTGGTGTGGAAGTTCAGAGAGAAGATACTAATTCAAGCATCATTCTCGTCATTCATTCAAAATTACAATCAAAAAATTCAAAATTACAATATCAGTCCCAAAATAACCCTCGGATACTTTAAAATGGAACATTAATATAACTAAGCTAAACTCTACAAATCCACATAAAGGAACTATATCTTTAAATTTTCTCTAGTTTAGACGACCAACTTTCCCTCGGGGTTTTTATTAAATATTAAACCCCTTTAAAAATCAAATAATCTCTCGGCGATGACATACCCCCGCATTCCATAACTTTCCATCAACCAATAACATAAGAGTCCTGACACACGCCACCCCACCGACCCACTCACTCTTCCAGGAGTATTTATACTGAAGCGTTGGACCTTCCAGCACACTTATCCTGCCTTCTTATTGGTCAGTCCCGGTCAACTCTCCACTACTACTTAAGATGTATCTCAGCTTCACCAGTGGACTTCATTCGAACTTCTTGCCAGTTTCCATTGAAGAGGGTCACTTTAGATATTGACTGCCATGCTACTAATCAGTCATGACCGGGGATAAGTCCCTGCCGGGGCTAGGCACCCCTTCAACCCATCCCCTATCCACCAGTGGGCTTCATTCGAGCTTCGGCAGTCACGCTGTTAACATCTATCATGTTCCTACGGAGATGATCACGGCAAATACTGACCTCAAAGTGCAACTTATCATGTCATTACCGGGGATAAACCGGGGCTCGACCCAACTCAATTTTGACGTCCAAGTGTAATGAACACATATTAGCAATCATAATTTTAAAAAACTCTATAAACTAAATTAAAAATTATATATTGCTCAAACTAGTTACTGTCGTATTGTACTAATTATTAAGGAGTTTCTCCTATCTTACTTCAAGAGGGGTCCATTTCATCAAACAATGGCTTCTTGGAAATTGTCTATTCATATTGAAATGAGGTATCTATGGTTATCTGCTATGCAACAAAAACTTCATGAAACAGAGAGAGCGTTATCCAACAATTTTTTCGCATGCTCTATTATAAAAGTATTATTATCAGAGAGACGGTATGGCGTGGCTTTGGCGTACAATAGTTATAAAATATTAACTTTGGAACCGAGAAGGAGGACTTAAACTGAATTTATAGTATGGTCCTTGGCGATCCTGATATGTCGTTTGTAGCCAACGAAAATCGATTTTTATTTTTAAATGCATTTTTACAGATCCAATGGAAACAAGATTTGACACAGAACTACAATTCTGGTCACAAAATCGCATACAAATTTGATACATCGTTACACTTCTGAGTCCTCATATCTACATGCTTCTGAAATAACAAACAATATTGCAGCAAAAAGAACGGCAGTTATGTTTCACCGTGGCTGGATTGGCAGAGCATTGGACTGTAAATTCTTTGGTCCCTGGTTCGATTCCGGGCCAGCGCATTTCATCCAAAGACTGGAATTTTTATTTAAAATTGATCTTATTATTTCTCTAAAATCGAGAGGATTCTGGAACATTCTTTACTATTCGAACGAGATGATTCTCGAATGTTCTCCAGGTGTATAAAAGCCGAGTTCTTCTCAGTTCTTCATTCTGTTCTCCAGCGAGTTGCTTGTTGCTAATAAACACAACTGTTTCTAACTATCCGTGTCTTTAATCGAGTCTTCGTGATAATTTTTCATATTATATATATAATTGAACATTATTTATAAATAATATAAATCAATTTTTAATTTTCTCTTACAAACAATGATGAGTAACCGTACAAAGCCTCATGTAGCCATTGACGTTACATTTTTATTCAATTCCTACTATTAACTCACACTCTCCCTATACATATATATATTGTTCAAATTTTCAATCGTTCATAAAATACTCTCTATTCACCCAATCAAGTTCAAGTATATTTTTTTTACTCGTAGTGGATGATATTTGATGTTACTACAGTTTTTTCGAATATTAATTCATTAATATTTTGATTAATTAATTAAAAACTAACTTTCTAGCCTTTATAATAATTGTACTTGTTAGGTCGGTATAGTCTGGTTAGTAGAGCGTTGGATTCGCCTCCCTTGTGCTGAGAGTTTGAACCTTCTCACAAAGTTCTCCATGTCTGGAGTTATACCACTGGGTGTACTGAATCAAAGGTGATCGTTATTCGAATGTTATGCTCAGGGGCCCATGCCTTCAGAAGCTACTGCACCTCTCTTTCCTTTGTAAAGTTGTTGTTGTGTCAAATGGCACCTGTCATGGACAAGCTCGCTGCTGAACCCAGCAGCAGATTTAAGCCGAATGAAGCGTCTCTTGTATTTGAGTAGCGCCAACTAGGGCCAAGTCCTTTGTAAAGTGAAACAGGGGAACAAACATTGTAATTATTTAATAAAAAGTAATTAAAATAAAAAAATCCTAACTTTCTTAATTTTTTCTGATATTCAAAGTAAGAATGGATTTTTGAAAAAAAAAATTATATTATTTGCTTCAATTTATAAGCTTCACTGAACTGTATCAAAATTAACATTGAGCGTTTGAAATTCCTTTTGTAAAAGCTTTTTGATACAAATTTATAGAAAATTTCGATGTATAGGGCAATAGTGGAACTAAAACTAAATTTAAACTTAAAAACTCATATTAAAAAAACAAGATGGTGGTTGTCTATATAGCTCCACCATGAAGAATATTACCCATTTCTTTTTTGAGTTCTAAAAAATTGTTGGTAAAAAGATACTTTTATTTTGTTATAATGTGTATTAGTACCACTGATATATTCTTTAGCTCATTTTTATTTGTTTATTTCATTTGTATAATTATTAATGTAGTCATTTCGCGCATTTAAATCTTTTAAAATTTCATGAAAAGAAGTTAAATTTAAAAAAAATATTTTTTCTACATTATATGCAGTTATTAAAAACCCATATATATTTTTTAAAGTTATGCAATCTAGGATAAGATACACTTTGTATCAAAGTATATGCTTTTAATATTCACATTCATTGCATTACATGATTTTATAGTAACCAATATTAAGTTATTCAAAACGTATTTTAGCATCACTGGTGACGATAACGTGAAGTATTGCAACAGCAATACTTTTAGCTTGAAATTAAATAAATAATATTTTTAACCACACTTTTGTCACAAATTATCCGTTTATTCTATCCGATATACATGCGCAATTTTAAACGTACAAGTTCTTTGCGGTGAAATACTATGAAATACAATTAATAGTAGTTAGAAACCCACCCTTGCTTTCAACACGGAATCAGATGAGTAAACAACTTATTCCTAGTCTCACCCCAGTCCAAGGCGCATCTTCTGCCAGGCTTGGATTTAATAAGGAAGGAGATAGCCTTGAGCCCGAGACAGGAACTCCAAAAAATGTTCACATCCGGATAGTAGTTAGATATTGCCACATGTATATCTCACGCTGCAACGAAGTAGGTTCTATTCAGTTTCCAGAGAAAATATAGAGTAAAATCGTCGTTAATTATTTTTTTATCAGATGCATGAGTATGGATTAATTTATGAAAAAAAAACATAGTCTGTTGCATCCTATAATTGCACTCACATGCAGCTCACTTACGAAAAGATTCCTTCTGTAAAAGGATGGAGATACTATTCACCTATTGTTAATTTGGAAAATTAAAAAAAAGTTTCACATTATTGCTATGTAGGTTTTATAATTCAGTCAAATTCGCTTAAGGTGTTGGACTGGCTTTCCAAATCAGGCCTCTAAGTTTGAACCCTCATATGTCACCAAATAAAGCCACGTTCCAAAGGCCTGTGAGTCTGCAGACAAGGCACCGTGGATGAAAATTCGGAGTTTCCTGAAAAGTGTCGGTAAACTGGACAAACGTCAAAGAGCCACGGAAAACCACAAGACAGGTAAAAGCGGCGAAAGTGTGCCATGTCTGCCGACGCACAGGTCTTAAAAACACAGTTTAAGGGATGTAAAGCAGTGGAAATCTTAACAGCAATTTTTCTTGTCTAACCACTTCCAGTGGCAAGTAACAATTCGACTCTTAAGTTTGAACCGAAAGGAGATTTGCATATTGTTCAGCTTTCTCAAGATAATTCTCGAAGTTGCCCCTAGATGGAGCCGCAGGAAACGAGGAACTGCTTTAAAAATGTTTTATTCATTAATTACTTTAGTTTATTTTTAGTTTTAATTAATTTAATAATTCTTTATGTATTTTGTTTCTTGTGAATCTTCATGTTTTAGTTAGTTTCTTTTATTCTTTAAGTTGACTGCGTACTACTTATATTGTATATATAAGAGGATGCTGTGAAGCGATTACGTGTCATTCGTGAATAAAGTCAAGTTTTGTTTGCATTTAGGTAATAATCCTTATGTGTGTTTTCTGGTGTTTTTCCCCCTTCTTATATGTCTAGCACTAAAGGATATACAGTCCGCTCTTTATAGCAGAATCTGTAAGGCCATTCACCACATGTTTTAAATGACTTATTGATTGTAACTTTGTCTTAGTATCTCTAAGACATTTGTGCCGGATATCAGGTACCAATTCTAAATTATGGAGGAAATCTACTCCTAGAATGGTTGAATTAACATTGGCAATCAGAAATGTCCATGTAAAATTTCTTCTTAATTTAAAATATAAAGTGAACGTTTTTTGTTCATATGTATACATTAACGGTAGAAAAATTTGCAGCCAAAAGAGCTTGTTGTGGAGAGTTTTTTTTTTAATAAACATTAGCGGGTATTAAGGACACCAGAACCGGTGTCGACCAGAGAGGATATGTTTGTTGTTCGGTCCCGAAGGAATAGGTGACGTGACTTTTTAGGCAAAGAATAAGTCGTCGCTATTCTTTGCTGGTTTCGTTTCCCTGCCACTTGAATGGAGGAACGCACTTCTTTATTCCACATTTATTTCCGAAACATCTATGAAACCAACTAATTGGAAAATAGCACTTATTAGAAAAACTTCTTGCGAGAGATTTTTTCCCTCACGAAACAGCGATCTACCTCGAGAAAACGAAAGATGATCTAGTCTTTTGTTTAATTTTTCGATTTCGCAAAAAAGTCAAGTCTCGAGTGTTGACACATTTGTAGATGAAACGACAACAAATTTCAGTTGGAGTCGACGAAACCTCAAATATTCGGTGCTCGATTTCGGCAGCTTTTACTAACATGAATTCGGAGACGCCTGTCAAGTGCAGATACCGCTACTGTTTAGCCATATAATTAGTTTTAACTTTTGCATTTAGTTTTATTTGTATGGCAACAGTTTTTGATTGTATTGCCTTTTATATTTTTCGAATAAAGATGTTTGCCGTTTTTTAACTATGGAGTCAGTTTTGATGATTTAACCCTTAATAACCTAGAGTTTCAATTTTGATACCAATCTTTTAAACCGAATGTTCACATTACTATTAGTTTTTTTAATTGTTGGCTGTACGTATTTTACTGTTGTATAATATTCTTTCCAACGAAATTAAAAACTTACCTCCTGGTTCTGTAAAAAGTGTTAAGTGTCGTTATGCGATAATAAAAACAATCAATGTTTCGCATTATTTCATGCATAGGTATATCTGATTTCTTTATGGCGTTAATGCCTGAAGTATCAAAATTGATACCTGTTGAGTTTTTTTCAAAATAAATATGTAAAATAAATATTGTGATTTTTTTTAGCTATTTTTCCCTTCATCTAGACCCTCAAGCAAACACAGTAATATTAAAAATAAATCACTTTCGTAAATCAGGCTACTAAGGGTTAAGTATATGTATAGACAAAATGATTATCATTTAATGTAATAACTAACATTTGGTGACCCCCAAACATGATTAAGATAAAAAGGTCAGTACTTTTTAGTAAGATAAAAGTAAGATAAAAGGTCAGCAAATATTATTGAGATTAATATTTGATTGAATTCTAAGTTGCGGTTTGGTGATGAATCATTTTGTTAAGAAACGAGCTTTGCTAAGAGCATCCTTTAATAAGACATATAAGAGTCGAATGTCTATGATTGATGATGCAAATATAAAAATAAATGATGTTAAGATTAAATGGGCTTCTTTAGAACGTATAAATGCCGATTTAATAACTCTTGACAATGAAATTTTAGAATTTGAAGTAAATGCAGATAATAACGGTAAAAGTTATTCAGATGAATTTGAATCTGAAGAAGAATATAAAATGAAATTTGATGACGCTCTAGTTTGCGCCAGTGTCTTTATTGAAAGTAAATTACAACCAAATGTAAATTTTTTGTATAGTGAGAAATCGAAACGGAAGCTTTCAAAAATTGCGTTAATGAAAAGTGGTGGAGAAGTTAAAGCCTGGTTGTATTTCTGGAATCAGTTTAAAAAGTATACATGAGGATAAACAAATTGAATTGGAAGATAAATTTCAATATTTAATACAATGCATGTTGCCAAGAAAAATCAAAAGAAATTATCGATAGTTATTCTCCAGTGGCAGAAAATTATACAAAAGCGATTGAAAGCCTCAGAACAAGATTTGGACGTGAGGAACTATTAGTTGAATATTATGCACGTGAGCTTTTAACTTAAGTGATTAAAATTGCAACCAAATCTAAATTAAGTATCACTCAATTATACGATAAATTGGAGTCGCATCTAAGTTCGTTGGAGTCGATAGGCTTGACGTCTGACAAATACGCAGCTATGCTCCCCTTGTGGAATGGTGTATTCCAGAAGATATTTTGAGAGTTTGGTAAAGAAATTCTTCTGTAAGTGAAGAAAATCAATCCTACATTGCAAGATTAATTCAGCTATTAAACTTTCTTCGGGCTGAGGGTGAAGAAAGAATCACTCTTGCAAAGACAGATATTAAACAAAGTGATACCTATAGAAAAATTCAAAAGGATCGGGAAGATATTATCATTCGTACTGAGAGCAACTTATTTTCGGGAACAAAAGAAACAAATATTAATAAATTAATTAGCTGTATATTCTGTGGAAAATCCCATCAAAGTAAAGATTGTTATAAAGCACTGAATTTAAATCATGAAGAAAAAATATAAAATTTGAAAGAAAAAAATGGTTTTTTGTCGTGTTTAAAATCGAACTATAGAGCTAAAAATTGCAAATGCAAAATGCAGTATGTTTTTTTTTTTGAAGGAAGCATCACATTTTTTGCTGTCCAGAATTTAAACAGAAATTGAAAGTTACTGTCGAGTGTAAACAAGAAAATGACGAAAGTAACACCCTTGCATCCATTTGTGCAACAGGAAGAGTTTTACTTCAAACACTAGTGGTTTCCTTTCAGCACGAAGGAAAGAAACTTCATCTACGAGCTCTGATCGATACTGTATCTGAGCACTCCTATATTTTAAAATCAACAGCAGAAGCTTTAGGAATAAAATCTGAAGCAAGTAAAAAAATCATCCATGTAGTATTTGGAGGCAGGTCATCTAATATGAATCATAAATGTTATAACATCAATGTTGAGAATCTATATACTGGTTATAGCTGTAAAATTCCTGTTTTAGATCAGTCTACAATTTGTGGATCTATACATAGTATACCGAAAGGGCCTTGGTTATCAGAATTAGCTGAAAAGGGAATTCATATCACAGATGTTAATTGTGTGAACTCTCAGATTGATCTTTTGATAGGTTCTTACTTTGCTGGAAATATCTATACTGGAAAAATGCATAAACTAGGATCAGGCATTTTTGCGATTGACACTTTTCTCGGATGGGTTTTAATGGGAAAACTGCAAACAAATGAAGATGAAAATTCTATTGCTGCTGTAGTTACCTCCCTTTTAATTCACAATCAAGATATTAGAAACCTTTGGGAATTGGAGATAATTGGCATTAGAGATCCGCTTGAACAGCAATCTAGAAGTCAAATTGATAAGGCAGTAAATAATCATTTTAGGAAAAATTTGAGAAAAGATGACGAAGGTCGATACCTATTGACCAAAATATTTAATAAGAAATGAAAATTGTCAGATATGGTCGAATGGTTGTGGCTGGTAGAGTAGCAAAAGGTATTGAAAATAATTCGAAATTTCCACCGTATGATACATTAAGTAAATATACAAGGAAGAAATGTATATATTTTTAATATTTCTCTTAAAATTGGAAGGTGATAAAGGACAGTCGATCATTGATGATATATCTATAGTCATAAGCTGTCATATAACACAGAAAATAATTAAGTAGGGTTTATTGTTGAAGGTGACGGATTGGAATAATATTTTGTGATAGATAGATAGATAGGAATGTGAAAGTTAAAAAAATTTAAGATTTAAAAAAAAGTGATAAATACTGGACATAAGAAACATGCATGGAGACTAAATGCAACCTTTAAAATAACATTAGAAAGCAGGATAAGAACTGAAAATTTATAATTATTTTATATTAAACATGATAACGTACATTAACAAATTCATTTTTTTAGAAACGTTAAAATATTTGGAAAATTTGCTAAACAAGTAATCATTTATAAAATTGACTTTAAAATACACAATTGTTTCTCAAATTTCATTTAAAATGTAGCATATTAGATATGGCTTAATCCCTTTTTTTAACATCTTAAATCCCTGAATCTTTTTTAATCCTTTCTCTATTCAATAGTCAGAATTAAAAAGGCAGAGCCCTAGGAATCATTTCAGTCAAGGAATTTGTGAAACTTTTAATTTCTTTCTTTCTCGTAAGTAAACATATTACAATTTTCTTAAATTAATTGTAAGTAAGTCAGATGTAATATTGTGCCAAATATTACATGAAACTAATTGATGGTGAATCTGTTTGTAAAAATCGTGTATGCGTATACATGATACCCCAAAACGGTAGCATCTTGATAAATTATCCGTGTCATTCAAAGTTATCAAAATGTAGATTTGTATTAAATTTTTTAATATAATGTGTCAAAATATTGATTATCCATGAGTCAGTCTTTCTGTGAGTGTTTGAGCAATTATTTGAAAATACAAAAAATGGATAAATGAAGTTTGGTACGTTGCTTTGACATCTTTACTGCAAAAATATCGAATTTTCACTTCAATCTAAAAAACGCAAAATTCATAATTGTTTCTATTCAAATATGCTAGCGCTACACTGCATAAGCATATGCATACGAGAAAATAAGGAGATTAATACTACCATTGATCTTTATCGTGATTGTAAATCCTTAGATTACTTTTAATAATAATAATAATAAAACCTTGATAAAAATTGTTTTCAAGTTTGGGGCAGACAGTTTTGAAGATCGATCCACACCAAAGTGTGCAGTTCATTGAGTTTTCTTCCATAAGAAACACCGGCCAAAATCTGTGTAAATCAAAGTAAATTCACTTATTTGATCTGAGTAAATAACAGGTTGTGATTTCAAGCCATAGCTATGAACTCTACAACTTTTCAATATTCATAAATAGTTTATAGTTCACGCAACATTGAAGCCTTTATTACCATTATTTTCCATTAGTAGGTTCTTAAAAACATGTCATTAAAAATCGTGCTGCCTTTTGCACAAGATTTATCAAAAGTTATGTTATTTATCCATTCAGATTTTAGCCTATAATGAAGAAATCTCTTTAGCATAACAAAAAAAAATTGCTTCAAATAACTGTAAAACAAATACAGAATTTTTGTATTTTTTAAAAAAATTTATATATCTACCGTTTTATCCAAGAAATGTATCTCCTTTGATAAACTATTTAAAAAATATGTTAAGATAGTTTACAGAGTTAAAACTTTTAAAATGTTATCAGTTAAAAATTTTCAAACATTTAATTTATTTTGCTATTTCTTTTATCTACATACAGGTATAAATACTAATAACTAAATATTAAAAGTTAAACTAATATTGATGAATATCCAAACATTAATAACTAAACTAATATTAATAACTTATCAGATATAAGTAATTTTTTTTAAAATTTTTATTCTTTCTTTTATGAGTTTGAAAGATTATTTCATTCCGTTCATTATAGAACTTTAACAAGAAGTCGCATTATAAAAAAAAATCGAACACATAATCCCATGCTTTTACACATTATAAATCTGAAAAGAGAAACAATATAACAGTATACTTTATTATATTCTTCAAAATTTAGATTACTTTAAAACTCAAAATTCAATTGCATCTGTTTACTTTGAGCGAAGAAAAATAATTAGAGGTAGAGATAAGAGTAAAAAGCATAAATTTGATTTTTAAAAATAGTTGAATGTGAATGTGAAATATATTTAATATATTAATTACGATAGCAATTTTTCAAATATATCCCTTCTGAGTTTCTGATGCTTCAATGCGATGTTTAATCACAAGAGAGGATAAACTGCATTCGGAATAAAAATACCATGGAACTTTAAAACAAAATTCCGTTCAAATAAGCTTTATCAAAGAAATACTATTGAAACAAATTACAAATTATTTTTAAGTACACACAGACGCTTATAGGACACACAATATGTGAAAAAATTTTGTTCCTGTTTTATTCAATGAGATCTCGCTTCTTTCTTACGCCATAACCATTCACAATGCCCTATGCCTAAAGGACTCGAGCCCTCAGATCCTTTTGTATCCTTAAATGGGCGTAAAACATCCATTGTGTTGACTCCCCCCTCCAATCCATCAAGATGTCCAAACTTTTTTGGGGAAAGAAATGTGTTAAAATGCATCGGCAACGCTTGGAGAACAGACAACCCCCTACGTTATTTTCCGTGCATAACGAAAGAGCGTCATTTCTTACCCTACGTTAAAATACGTGCAACATGCTTGCCGTAACGTCTTGCGGCAACGTCGAAATACCTTATGTAACCCTTAGAGGGTTAAACTACTTGTACATCATTTTTAAAGAAAATATCTATGATTTATGTCGCAACACATCTAATAAAAGAAAAGGATTTCCTTCACTCAATGATTTCTTAGAAAAAGGACCTAACACCTTAGAGTTAATACCATCAATTTTAGCAAGATTTAGAGAAAAGGGTATTGGTATTATATCTGATATTAAAAAGACTTTCTTACAAATAAGCATTGCCGAGCAAATATGTATTGCTCGGAGAGATTATCTCCGCTTTCTTTGGTGGAAAGATAATGAAAAGAAAGAAATTGAAGTTTTTAGACGCCATAGAGTGGTTTTCGGAGTAACCTGCTTTCTTGGAGTTGTTATTTAATATCACCTAGAGAATGTAAATTTAGAACAGAAAGAAATTTCAGAAACATTATTGAAATCGTTTTATGTTGATAACTTCATTGGACACAGAAAGTGAAACCCGACATTTCATAGAAGTATCTACGTAGCTAATGGCAAATGCAAAATTTGAATTGAGAGGTTGGAAATACACCGATTTCGAAATTTCAAATTCGAAATCGGAAATTTCTGAAGTCTTAGGACTGTTCTGGCATCGTGGAACTGATACTTTATCTTGTGGAATTGATTTAAGAATTGAAATAACGGAATCATTTACTAGAAGGAAGTTACTTTCAATCGCGCAAAAGGTTTTTGATCTAATTGGTTTTAGTTATCACGTAACATTGTATTCCAAATTACTTCTTCAGGAAAGTTGGAAATCAAAACTCAGTTTGGATGATGAGCTGCCAAAAGAAGCAACAAAGAAATTTTTGAAGTGGTTTAATGATCTTCCTCTTTTGAAATTGGTAAAAATTCTGCGGTATATGTCCATAGATAGGTGTGTATCGATTAACCTTCCTACTTTCTGTGATGCATCTAAATTGTCTTATGCGACACCTATTTTCTTGAGGAGTTAAAATGAGAAACTTTACCGCAACTTGTGATTGCTAAATCAAGAATCGTGCCACTAAAAGGGATGTCAATTCCTAGGTTGGAATTAAAGGCATGTACAATAGGCAAACGTCTTTCTGACCCGGTAAAAGGGGCATTAAGTTTCCGAGACACTAAGGAATGTTATTGGACAGGCTCGTCTTCAGCATTATATTGGATAAATCATGACGATGCATGGACGGTGTATGTAAAAAATCGAGTTAAAGAGATATGAAGTCTTACAAATTATAATGACTGGAAACATATACCAGGAATAAATAATCCGGATGATTTGCATCTAGGGGTTGTTATGCTAAGCAATTAGTTGAATCTCGTTGATGGGAGGGACATTATGGTTAAAGGAGACTGATCGAGATTGACCACATTCAACAAATGTATTGACTGAGGAAGCATTCGAAGAAAAGAATTATGTCGCGACAATTCTATTAGAAAAGAGTTATGCTTCAGAAGACCTTTAACCTTATTTCTTCACTTACCGCAAAATGTTAAGAATGGCTTGTTGGATGTTGAGGTTTTACAAGAATGCACGTAAAACAAAACAAGGGTGTCAAAGTGGTGAATTGGGAGCCGAAGAATTCGATGAAGCTGAAAAAATAATTATAAAAGTAGCTCAGAATGAATGTTTCCATGATGACTGTTTAAAATTAAAGTCTCTGTGTAGTTTTAGAGATAGCCCTGGCCTACTTCGAGTGAAGAAAAAATTGACAGATAGGAAAGATTTAGAGAATTTTAAATATCCAATGTTATTGCCAAGCAAACACAAATTGATTAAATTACTAATCTTAGAATATCATTTGATTTTACATCATGCTGGACTTAATGCGCCTTTAACCAATTTTTGAGAGCAGTTTTGGATTATAAACGGTATGAAAATAATAAAATCAGCTATTTCTAAATGCGTGATTTGCGGAAAAAACAGCACGAAAACAATGAAAACAGTTTCTGTGCCACTACCAGAAGACAGAATAAGAGATGCATCTATTCTTGAAATCGTAGGAGTAGACATAGCAGGCCCTCTTATTCTGAAAGGTGGAACGAAGGCTTGGTTTGTTTTGTATACATGTGCTGTATTCAGAGCTATACACCTAGAACTGCTAACTTCTTTGTCAACGAATTGTTTTCTATTGAGTTCACGAAAATTCATTGCAAGGCGTGGACGTCCTCACATAATTTATAGTGATAATGGTTCGAACTTCACTGGAGCTAACAATCTTTTTAATGCTATAGATTGGAAAATGATCGAGGGTGAAGCATCTAATAAAAGAATGAGGTAGAAGTTCAATCCTTCCTCAGCTTGCTAGTGGTGAGGTTTCTGGGAAAGTTTAATCCTGAGTGTTAAGAAAACTTTAAGAAGAGTTTTAAATAATGTATCCCTAACCTATGAAGAAACACTCAGTTTTCTTTGTGAATCTGAAGCTATAATAAATTCGAGACCATTAACTTATATATCGGAAAATCCAGATGAGCTCAAACCAATTACTTGACAGAAGTTGGCGTTCCAGGTTTAGACCATATTGACAAGATAAACTTAACAAAAAGATTTCGATATCAGCAAAAGCTTCGGGATGAGTTGAGAAAACGATTTAGAGTAGAATAGCTTAGTAATCTTCTGCTCATACACACGAATGACAGATCATCCTATGAATTGAAAGTTGAGGACAAAGTTTTAATCGAAAATAAAGAAAAGAAGCGATTATTTTGGCCTTTGGGACTAATAGTCAAGTTATATTCTGGTAAAGACGATAATACTAGACTAGTTAAAGTAAAAACTCGGAATGGAGAATTTCTGCGACCGGTTCAGCTCTTGTATCCCCTGGAAATACATATTGTGCAGCATTTCGGAGTGTTTACAAGATCCGAATTCTTCTCCACTCAACAATTTCCGAATTTCCTGTTGAGATGACTCACCCGAACGATTTATGAGCTCTTTTTTGATTCCAGGTTGCACATCCTGTAGCATTATTGTATAATATTGCCCGATATTATATGATATTAAACAATGTTTAACAATATTCAATGATATTGCGAATATTGCTCAATATTATACAATATTTGAGGGCTACTAGGACTAGGGATGTGCACGTATGGATCAATGGCATCTGGTTTCATAAATACATCTCGAATTAACAACACAGTATCAGGAGGGAGATTAGTAACCATACAGTTATACTTTGTTATTGATATAATAATATGTTTAGGCATCGCAAGCACAAAAGTGCTATCACACATGACAACACCCAGACTATGATAAGATATATTGTAAAATGGTATTTGAACGGCACTTATTTCAGATATTATTCAAGCATTCATAACAAAATAACCATACAAAAGATTATTAAAATATTATTCAGTAACTATATATTTGATGATTATAAAGTATTTAAAATGTGTTAAGGACATGTGGTGAAACCGAAATAAGTTCTGCAGGCTGCTGTGCGGAATACTGCAACTTCACGTTTCACATATGAAATTTTTCGTAATGCAGATTTTGTTTTCCAAACATTTTTAGATTATTAGAAATTTCTCTTTTTAAATAGACATGAGTCACCATTAAAGTGCTTTTCTGCGTGTATATTAAGATTAATTCATTGAAATCAGAAGGTATGAAGAAGAAAAAATACGCCCATTATTCAACTCGTTCAGATCGACTCTCCTTTCCGAAAACGAATGGTATAGGTTATCAGGGTCTGATTAAGGCAGGGGATACGGGGTAATTGCTCCGGGCCCTTACATAAATGGGGCCCCAAATCGGATAGAAATTTTATTTCACGTTTCCTATTTTGATGAATGTTCTTCATTACTAAAGTAGTAAAGCAGAGAGGGGGGGCTCAAAGAAGCTTTTGCCCCGGGCCCCAACTAGGCTAAGTCGGGCCCTGGGTATAATTCTTATACAAATAGTATATTCTTACACGAACAGTATAATTCTTAGTAATAATTCTATAAGACACAACCTTAGGGGTGTCATAATTTTCTCGGAGCTATTGGCACCTCGATTTGGGATTCACCACATATTCTACCGTCATTAGATTGGAATTATGATTTCTCCTTTCAAGGTTTTAATCAAGTGAAAGCTATATTAGCTTTCTTGGTTGATTCGGGCAGATTTTAAATTTCTTGTGATATTCGTTTCTCGATCTATGTTAACCTGGCACAAGCTAAGAATCAATTCAGGAGAATAAGCCGGATAATAAACCTCCATCCATCCTTCCTTCTCAAAGCAATCGTCATCCTGACAATTTGTGTCCTCAGATCTTTCTAGCAAAACTTATTTTGAACCATAATTTCTAATTAATTGATTCCTTATTCCGTATACATTGATTAATAGATTAAATTGTTCATTTATCAAAGAAAACCAATTTCTTGTGGCTTTAGCACAACATTAACAATGAGACATTGAAGTATCTAATATTATATAATAATTTGGCAACAAGGCAGATAGCAGCCGATTTAAAAGTTTCGGTTCGTTTTTCTGTTTTGATTATTTATTGCTCGTGTTGAGATTATTTATTATTATCGTGCTGTAATATTTGTTATTTTATCAGCTGTTATACGACTCTTCGAGAGTTGAAAAGTCAGCTGTTTCGATGGATAAAAAGCTGTCTATCCCCTCATTTTACCGTTCTTTGCTATGGAAGCCGGGAATTCCCTTTTGTTGTTTATTGAATTTTGATGGCTAATTTTTGAAGATTCGGAACTTAGTTGTTTTTTCTGCTAGAATTTAGTTGTTGTTTACTTTGTTATGCTTATTACGAACTCGTGGTAAGGTTAATTTCTGTTTTCCTTAATTACTGGCACCTTTTGAACTTCAAAAAGGTTTTGTTATGGTTTTAAACACTGATAAGTAAATTGAATAAAAATGTGTTAATGTGGATCACTCTAAGGGGGAGAAAAACTCTTGATATAACGCAATTTATTATCTCTATGCAAATATAAAACTTTTACGGATCTCTCTCTTTGTTTTTGTAAAGTAATTTAATAAAGTTTTTCAAACATAATTTATTTCATAATAGTTTTAATATTTAATTTTATCAAAATAACCAAAATTTTTACACTTTGATTTATCGATTTTATTTTCAATTATAAAACATTTTCATTTAAGTTTAATTTTATTTTTTTAATTTTTGTATAATTAATTGAATTATTGTCTATTTTAAAACATTGCATAAAATAGGCCACAGTTGACTCGTAGAATCACTCCCTGGGCGACTTAACCTATATTTATACTAACTTTTTGATCAGACTATATTGGATAAGTAATGGGGGTGGGGAAGTTAATGACATTTTTTTATTATTGTAAGGAAGTCTTAGAACGAATTTTTATTAGTTTTTGATGAATTCAATTTTGTGATTTTTTTTTAAATTTTAATTTGATGAATTTATCTTACATCCTGCACATTTATCTTTTATGTAAAGAGAAGAATTTGTATTTTATGCCCCCTTCCCAATAAACATAAGGCAACATTTTGCAATCTGTGGTACAGTAAGGTTGATAGAATTTGAACTGTTGGGCAGACTATATATAATTGTTTGATTTTAAAAAAATTGATTAAAGCCATGCAGAAAAAAATAATGAAATTAGTTGTTTTATATTTACTTGCTTTTTTTGAAGGGAAAGATGAAGGTTTTATTGATAAACTGTCAATTTACTGCTAGGGATGTGCATCTTAAGTCACAGTTAGGATTAAGTCACAGTTCTATGCAATCCAATTAAAATTGTTTATTTGTAAATGAGCATTATGTATTATCCTAGAATTTGTAATCTTCTCAATATATTGTATACCTAGAATGTTAAAGGGTCTTAACTTAAAATAAATTTAATGATGGTGGTTAACAATTATTGAAGCTTTATGTAAGGATTTGCACAAATCATTCTTTTTATTTCCTATAAATTTGATTAACTAAATTTTGAAAATATACAGGTTTAATTCTGCTTTCAAAAGAAAGCCATATTTCACACAATGGCATGGTTTAACATAAAACATTCTGAATAATAATGATATTATTATTATAAATGCCTTATTTCCAATCATTTTGGTACTTTTTATTAACCTCCCCCACTTCCAAAACCCTCCATAATATTTCCAGCCCTTAACTAAATTCTTGATCATGATACCTCTTAAATTATTAGTCAGCATTTGCATCTGGTTATATCTGGAAATGAAATCATTAATAAATTATTGCTTATATCTTATCAAACATTAAGTTATAATCATTGTCACATTTTTGGAACTATATTTTGTCTGTGTTTTTTTTTTTCTAATTTATTCAGTTTTATGTATTCAGGAAGACACATTTTTAACCATCATAATTGTAAGTTAATATTTTGAATGAATAGTAAAATTTATAAGAATTTGAAATAGCCCAGTGATATGCTGATAATCAGAAAGTTTCTTAAGCCAAATCATATCGCTTGAATGGAAATACCATTTACCAAAAATTATGATAAATACCATTTATTTTTGCTTTATCTTTTACCAGTTAGCTTATGAATATAAAATATTAAATTATTGTGATAAATAATAACTTGTGTAAACAATTTCAGTTTCCAAATATTCCTTCAAATTGCTCATCATGGAGATATCTTTCATCTGAGTAAATATTTAGAAATCAATTCTATTAAACAGCATTTTAAAATGTATTGTTCAATATTATTATTTTTAGTCTTTTGTTTCTTTCTCCATGTATTATTTAAATTTTGAATGGGATAAAAAAACATATAGTTGAAATGTGTAAATTCTATTTACTGTTAAAATATTTTTATACTTCAAGTGATCATATCTTTTCTCAATTAAATTTTCTTATAAACAAACTTAATCAATTATTGAAAGTACTTATTGCAATATGAACATACACCTTGAAATCATGCTGAACTTAAGTTTTTTTTTTAATCATATATCTAAAAGCTGTAAGAAAGTATAAATGGGAAGGGAAGGAACTTTCCAATGAGGTAATTTATACTGAAATAACCATGGTTAATTGAAAAATATTATCATAAGAACTTTGAATTAATATTAAATGTATTGCAAACAATAATACAAAGAAAATAAATTCAAAATTCAAAAAAAAGGTGAAAGCTGTAGATAAAAGTCATTATTAAAGTTGCAGATGTATTTTTGTTTTTATTATATAATTCAATTTAAGAAACTATTTTTAACACGAAACATAGATCAAGCATATTTCAGGGAAGCAAGTAATTCATGTATTTAAACTTGGAAAGAATTGATAAAAGATGTAAATATTACTTGCATGAAGGAATATACCATATTTAAAATTGTGTTTAAGTTAGAAATTAGATTGCATTATTAAAGTGTATATATATATATATATATATATAATTTTAAGATTATAGAAAATAAGGGAAATGTATAGTAAAAGTAACATAATTGCATCTATGATTGTTTGTCTATTGAAACTTGAATCCGAATAAATATCTTGCTGAAGAAGTCATTAATAAGAAGTTGCATAAAATATTTAATTAAAAATTTTATTAGTCACTAATCCCAATGAATCAGCTGGGGGCCAAAGAAGACTATATTTATTTAAACTTTGTTTATAATAAAGATGAATTTGTGTATATAGTAATACTCTGTAATCCAGACTGTTTTTTCTATAGCCACCAAACTTAATATGTTTAGACATTGTAATAAGCTATTTGATTTGATTTGATTAAAAATTAAGTTAAATTACAACATTTTTCCAGTTAAACCCAGAAAATATTTTTGAACCAAAAGAATTTTTACATCATCATAAAACTTTAAAAAAAATCTTTCAATTTTTAACATATAAATTAAATTTTTATGTATAATGAATATTTTTACAAAATATTTTAAGCATGTTTTCCCACAGTATATTTGACAAAAAATAAGTTTTAAAGTGCATGAATATGTTATGTTTGCTTGATAAAAATTAGCTTTTATTCATTTTATAGCCATGCTAACAAAAATTCATAGTAAAAGATTAAGCTAATTCTATCTGATAACTAAACACGGAGCATTTTTACCACATGTCTGTATGAAATAGTATAAATATAGAACATGATATTTTCAGGAAAAATAAATGTAACTATGACTCGCATAATATCTGCATCATTAGTATGTTATTTAACACAGAGTTTAATGTACCATGCAAATATGGTTCAATAAGTAATTTCTAAACTGTGACTTCTAGGCATATATATCTAATTAGGAAAATAATCTAAGAAAATTTTTTTTAAATGTAATAAATTTTCTGTTGAATTACGAATTTTTAATGGTTTATATAGAATTTTGATTGTATGCAAAAAAATTATTAGAATATTATTTCAACTAAAACTGAGTGAGCAATGAAAAATTAATAATTTCAGCTTTATAAAAATGTTTTACTCTATTTACTATCTCAAAGATGAAATAGCCAGTCAGACATAGACCATAATTTCCGTATGGCTGAATAGACTAAAATTATAATATTGTTGATTGTTCAAAAATAGACTTATTCTAAATTTCCTAGTTCAGGATTATTTAATCTCAAACCATCGAATCATTTTTAAATTTTTTTTATCTAAAAGTGTCAAGAATATTTTACTGAATGTAATTCTTATGATTAACAGACTGTATATAATTGTGACTTCATGATACATTTATTGACTGAATGAAAATAAATTATTTATGCCATTTAAATCCTTCTTGGGAAAAAATAATTAAGACCTAAATATTATGATGAAACGGAGATTTTTTAAAAATAAATCTTTGAGCCACTGTATCAATTATATATTGTAGTGCGCATAAGGGATCAGAACTGAAAGATTCTGATTTTTGTTCACATATTGGTTTCAGCAAAAATATTTTTGTTCTAATTGATATTTAATTACTTAACTTCATTTTAACTTTTATAAGATCTTACAGAATGTTAAAAAAGATACATAGCATTATAAACAAAACAGCATAAGACTTCTATAACAGTATGAGTTATCTGATAGTAAAATTTGAAACAAAAATATCTTGCTGAAGAAGTTGTTAAGAGATCAAATTGTTTTAAATATTGAAATGAAAATTTTAAAGAAAATTAATCCTTACAAACTAGATAATTGAGGAAGGCAGTTAATATTATAACTAACAATTCTATATTTTTTATTTGTAGATGAATAAATAATTTTTTTTTCTATTCATTAACAAGTTAAAAAACTTATAACATTATTTTGTACTTTTATTAGCAAAAGACAGAAGCTAATAGTGTCCTTTATAAAATCATTGCTGGTAAATTAGGTGCACTAAACTCTATTTTAAAGTTTGTATTTTCTGTACTTTAAAAATAAACTTTTAAAAATAATTTTAAATAAAATAGTTTAAATTATAAAATCAAAGCATACCTTGAATTTTAAAAAAACTGTATTTATGATATGATTATTTAAAGAATATGTGTGTATCAAAATCAATAAATGCAAAAGAAAATTATTTATTCATCACATTGAATTGTTTATTGAATGCATTAATATGCTATATATTGCTAATAGGTACAATGTAGAATTGCTTATGGCTCAACAGTATTTTGTTAACATTTGAGTGTAGAAAATTCTAAAAATTTGATAGGGTGTTTTTTTTAAGTTGGAGTTCCTAGATAAGAATATTTCCAAATTAATCAACTTTTTTATAGTAAATTTCTAAAATAGTTTAATTTTATTATGTTGTATGCAGATTTTTACTTTCCTCCCAAAGGAAATTTCTCTAAAGAGAGTAGAATTTATATCTTAAATTTACTTCTGTTTTATTTCTGTATAGGGCATGATACAATCTCATAAAAAGAATGAAATTAATTTTGTCTGAAGAACTTGACTTGTAAAATAATATTAAAAATGTATTTGCTTGTGCTTCATTGTAAATTACATAGAAATCAGATTTTAAAATCAAAATAACTTCAGAAATTAATCAGTAAAGTAAAAAATTGTATGGAGTTTTCTTTCCTAAGCACTTTGTGTACATGCTTTCTTATATAAGAAAAGATCTTTCTCATAAAATAAAATATTTAGTTTAGTAACTTATCTTAATCTTTTTATATTTCCATTACAGTAAATATTAAAAGAGTGGTGTTTCCTGAATAAAATTTTAATAGATTTTTCTACATAGTAAAATAAAACAAATTACCTTTAAAAATATATAATATATTTGCATTTAAAAATATTTTAATGAAATACTTTGCCAAGATGAAATTAAATGTCATTTTTAAATTAAAAATAAGTTAAATAAGTAATTTTTTTTTCCTAAAAAATATTAATTCAAAGCCTAGGAAAATCCAAAACTGTTTTTAAAATTCAAACATTACTTTTAACTAATTTACATAGCTAATATTTGCATGAATATTTACTAGAAGGTAGGTAATTTCCATGAATATTTAGTATATTCTAGCAAATTTGGATTTATTTTTAAAGCTCTGAAAAATATAACCTATAGAAATAAGTGAGTTTAGGAAAATTCACATTAATTGACTTAGATTGCTCTTTCATCATTTTCTCTTAAAACAACTCATTTATCACACTTAAAAAAGTTCTTCGTTTTCATTTCTACATTTAATTAAATTATCAACATAAAAAGCAAACTATTCCTAGTTAATCTATTGTTTCTTCATGTTTTACATCTTATCCATATCTTTCTGTCCACTACAAAATAATTTTTATTATGAGGGAAACAAATCACAAATATGATCCTATTCTGTAATATTTATTTAAACATTTTCATACATATTTTTCTTGAGAGAAATTAATAGAATTTGAAATTAGAAACTATATTAAACTTTTATAAAACAAATATAAAGAAACTTTGTAATGATTTATCAACACATTGTCAGCATTTTAATGTGACTAATATTTTTCATTTGGTACTGTAAATTGTGATGTAGCAATATTTACATTTGTTGGCCTGTAACTTAAAAGCTATATTTTTAATGAGATGACTTATAATTATATCTATTAAAAAATGTCTTATATTTTTAAAGATAATAAGTAAAAAAATTTATGATATTTTAATGAGCATATATATTATTATTTTTTTATTTTTGAAATAATCAAAGCAGTTTTATATTCTTTCAATTTTAAAATATTAGTAAACAAATTTAATATATTTTAACAGTATCACTCATCATATTTCAGATTTTGCTTTATTATTACCTTTTTAAAGAATGCCTAATTGTTATGTTCTTTCATCAAATTGAATATTGCATTTTTCTTAGTACACAACAGCACCAATTTACAGTTTATCAGAAAATATCTTAGAAACATAAAAAAATTAAAAACAGTATTATTTCTGTAAAAAAAACTCTCTCAAACTGGTTACAATAAATTGCTGATTTTTATTTGATTATGAAATATCATGGTACTCAGTGTTATAACTAGTATTGCGCATGTTAGTGGCATTTCCCCTTTGACAATTATTGAGACACACAAAAGCAAGAAATCAGTTTCTTGCATGTAAAGGAAAAGTGCAATTGTTTTCCTTTGATTTTGCCCTTAAAACTCATTAAAAAAATTTTCAATCAATTGAAAGAAAGCGTATGGAATGTAGTTATTTTTACAACCTGGGAACGATTTTAGACTTGATATCTAGAAAAAAAATTCAGATCTTTGTCAGAGATATAATGACCCAAATTCTATCTTTAAAAAGGTTAAGCTCCTTGTGAAAGATAGAGGGAGAAGGACAATATAATTTACCCATGTAAAGTTTTTTTTAAAGAAGGAATGATAATTTATTAATTATCTCTCCACATGGTTTCTCATGTTATATAAAAAGCTAAAATTTAGTAACCTTTATTTTCATTTAATTCGATTACCATTATTAATAAGTTCATGGCAAATAAGAGATAAAATATTCTTATTTTCAAGCTACCTGAAAATATTCTTATTTTCAAGCAACCTGGCCTTACATGTCATTTTCAGGCAACATGACATGTAAAATCAATTGTAAAATATTTAGAATTTATATGTATAAAAAAGTAACATTATATATATATATATATTTCATTATTGTTAATGTTTTTTTAAGTTATATCAAGTATATTATTTGTATTCTATTATTTCCATAAATATTCACACAAACAATTATGACAAATTTCTTTGTTAACCATTTTTAAGTGATTAAAATTATAATGTAATAAATTATATGTGCAAGTTGAGTATTAGTTCATTAAAACTTTCCAAATGTTTTTATAAAATTTGTTTATTAAATGTTTTGTGATAGCCTTTCAATAGCCACAATCCTTTAAATTTAAGAGCCATCCATATTTTATATCTACTTTGCAATCATCTCTGAATATTACATTGTAAGGATTTTTTTTCTTTTGTCTACAGTTCTACTACTTCATTATTGAGTTGATCATTTGATTTAAAATACTAGATTTAGCTTGAATATATTCAAGGTATATCCAGGTATTTTAATGCATGTATTTAATTATAAATACATTCCTTGCTGTGATATTCTTAAGATATTGTCTTGCAAAAATAGCTTTTATCTCATCTTAAAATTTGAAATCAGATATTTTAAAATTTAGTGTTCGGACAATTTTTCTGAAATTTTGGAGTATGATTTACAGCAACAGTTTTCTTGTTAAAAATTTAACTCAAAATTACATTTATTGTGTCCTTAAATTTGCATTCTGTTCAGATTAATGATTTTAAGGATAAGTTAATTTTAATTAAAAAAAATTTTTTAATAAGATATTTATTAAGTTTACTTGTACTTTTTAGAAAATTTTCTAAAAGTATAAACATTTTTAACTAAATATTTTAAAAGAATTTTTTAAAAATAATTTAAAGTACCTATATGTATTAATTTTTTCTGTATATTTATGAGATATCTCTTGATTAAAAGTAATTTTTAATAAAAATGCAATTACTGCAATAACCTCTTAAACCTTGTGTAACTTTAATATCTAAAAATCATTTTATTTATCAAAGATTTAATTCTTAGGCTTATTTTATAAGTTATGAATACTACTTTTTTTCTTCTATACATATTTTTATAAGCATATGCTCATTTATATTTTGGAATAATATTTGACATGCAAGAATGCCTAATGTAAATGAATTATATGGGTAGTAGCTGTAATTATGTTATATTATTTTTAAATATGAATAATTTTGTTTTCCTGAGTTATGTTATTTTGCTCATCTTCAGGGGTAAAAATGTACAACACAGTTAATTTTTTTATTAAATTCTACATTTATTTTTAATATTTTATAATTAGTGAAATAATGGACTGGGATCGTAATTTAAATTTATATCATGTTTGATTAAAATGACAATCATTTATTTCTATAATGTAGACATTTTGTATAGCATTTCTAACAGTTAAATGTAAGTGCCTAAATCATTGATTTCATTTTTTGCCAAATATAAAGCATTTTCATTTTATTCTTGCATCAAAATTTAATTTAATCTGTTGCATTTTCCCCCTTCTATTGGTTTTTTTTTTTTTTTCTTCTCATTTGGGTTTTTTACTTATTTTTTGGTTGATAATAGCAATTAATGTTTTTTAAGTATCAAAAATTAAATAATATCAATAACCAAGTTAACATTTAGTTCTTGTTTAAAAAAATTGAAGCTAATCTGGGAGATGTTAATTATATAAGAAAAAAAAAGTTTGTATATTAATTTTCGATTTCATTTCAAGCCTAGCTCATCTGGGCATAAAGTTTATAGGAAAGGAAATAATAATAATTGGATTCTGAGAATTTAAATTTTATAAAAGAAGAGCCACTCTATTTTAGTATTTGCCAAATTGTATAATTATATTAGGTTGGGGGGAAAATCCATTATTATTTTTCGGCTATCTACTGAGAAAATAATCGATTTCTTTCCATTATTTTCTTTCCACATGGAACAGAAAAAGAAATCCATTATTTCATCAGTAGATGGCTCTAAAATAATAATGGATTTTTTTATCCTCCAACCTAATATGTATATATATGCTTTTAATTTTACTTCATCAAGTAATTACTCCAGATTACGAGAATACATTTTTGATCATCATATCAAAAATCATACTTTTGAGACTGGAATAACTTTAAACTGTGTTATTCTTGAACTTGAATAGTAAATTCTGCATCAAATTTTTTTAAAAAAAAAGAGGTTGGAAAGGTTTTATGGAAATCATGAAATTTTGTATATTTGCTGATGTAATTTTTTATATTTGCTAAGTATTTTAATTTTGTGAATTTTTTTCTAAATGTTTTTTCTTAAATTTTAATTCTGTTTTTTTAATTATTAAATAGTTTATTTCATTACTTAATTGCTTCTTATGTATTTATTAATTCTGATTTATAAAAGATTTTACATAACTGTGTCTCCATTTGTATTTCTAATTTGGACAGTGTTTCCTTAATTTAATAAAGCATGATTAACTTTTGTAAATAATAAGTTGTTTATAAATAATAAAGTTTTCTTTCTTAAAACTAAAATTTAATTTTACTGATTATAATTTAGCAGTTTGTTTCTTATTTGGTTTACAGCAAACTTTACTCTGCCAAATTGTATAATGTAATTCCAGTTGTATTCCTCTAATAAAATAAAAGAAAATTTGTTGAAAGATTTGCTTTTTAGTACCAATCGCAGTTCTATAATTAAGGAAACATTTGAAAGTATATTAGTAAAACATTTTTTAGTCCTATCAGTTTATATTTATTTTACTTTTTATTTTTATAAGCTCTTTTAAAAACTAATCTGAAAGTTTTAATTGCAGTTTCCAAATACAGTTGATTAAATTTGCTTTCACATTTTTTTTTCTGTAGGAAATAATAGTAACAAATGATCCAGATCAACTATTAATTGTTTCTAATAAAATTCAAAAGAGTAAAATATTTTTGTATTAAACATTTTTAATAATTCTGATTCTATTGTTTGTATATATGGAAAGAAAATAATAACATTATTTATTAAATAGGGGATTAATGACTGTTTCTTTTTTAGAACTGAAAGACTATGAATTTCTCTGGTGAAGACAGAAAGGAAGTATTCCTTTTCTTTGAACAAATATTGCGATCTTACAAACAGCCAGTATATTATGAGAATTTGAGAGGTTATGTTTCAAAGGCATCAGTCAACATAAGAAAATATGTTTTAAACAAATGCAAAGGCGAAAACTTTTTGGAATATTTTAAACGTAGAAAGAATTATTTTTGTGTAGAAGATGGTAAAATTTCATTAAAAGAAGAATTTAATAATGAACAACCAAAAAATTCATATTTTAATAAATCTAAAAAAAAGATCCCAAAAGGAAAATTTTACAGGCGAAGCACAAGTTTCCCTAATTCTTCGTATGCAAGTGCATTAAAAGGCAATTTTTCAAGCAAAAATGATGATAAAGAATATGAAACTGATGCTATTACTTATTTCCGAAATCGATTGATTCGCAAAAAAAAAGAAAGATTATGGTCCATTGAATTCAATGACCTTCCTAAAAAAATTAAGAGGCATCTCCTGCTTTATCACAAAAGCAAAGTAAAAAGTTTTTTGTCTTATTATCCTGATAAATTTGTTATTGATAGTGATGATGAAACTGTGACACTTGCGCATTTCTCCGAATCCAATTCTAATGCAACTGATTGTTCCTCAACAAATCAAGAAACATCTGCAAATTTGAATCAAAATTCAGTTAATATTATTATTGATTCAGAAATTAAAAGAGCATCAGATTATCTTGAATGTGTAGTATTTTTCATTAACATTCTTAAAAAGTTAAATCAGCCATTTCCTGTTGAGAAATTGGGCGGTTATTTTTCTCAAGCCAGAAAAGAAATAAAAGACCACTTAAAAATAAACTATAGAAGTTTCAAATTTTTCTTTGATGATGCTCCTTTGATATTTTTAAAAAATACCTCAGAGGAAATATCGCTTTCAAAAGAATATAGAAAGCTCATCAGAGCTGCTGAAAATTTGATCGATGATACTAAAAAAGGCTTAACTTTGCAAACAGAAATGCCTCTAAAATCTAAAATTGATAACATTTTTCAGCCTCAGATAACTTCAGATCATTCATCATGCTCTGAAGAAATTAATATTGATGACTTCTCATTTTTAAACATTTCAAACACTCAGGAAAAAATATTAAAATTGTTTAGTAATGAGCTTTTGGAATTAGAAATGACAAATGAATCAACAGATGATTTTTTGGATAACTATTTATTGCATTCTTCCCAAGAATCCTCAAATTCTTCATCCAATAGATCTGCTCATATTATCAATGTTGAGTACCCTCAAGTAAAAGATTGTTCTGACATAAAAGTAAAAGAAAATTTGGAATGTAAATCAACTAAAGAGCAAGGTTCTAGTGATGAGGAGTTGATGGAAAATACTTTTCTTAGATGCATATTCACAGTAGAATTACTCTGTTTGGAATTTACGGAAAGTGAGCTTATATATATCCAAAGCTTTGAAAGCAAAGCTATTCAGTATTTTATGGAAATATTAGATTCTTCAGCTACTAAATTCTGGAAATTAAATAATTTGCAGGGTTCTGTTGGGAATAATCGAGAAATAGCTCAGTTTATGAATAGGTTTTACAAAGGAGAAAAATTTGTTGCCTTCTTTCAAAAACACCACCAATTTGAAGTGTATCCACCATTTGTTAAAATAGCTCTTTCCAATAAAAGCAATCATATAGAAGAGTTAAGTAGGGTTTCAAATGAGAAAAATATGGTGAATAATTTAGTGAATTTATATGATCTAAATGATTTTAAAATTCTTCTAAGGGATACTTACACATATCTCTCTGATGTGTGTCAATTCTGTAAAGATAAAAATGATGTTAAAATTGAGAGATTGAGTGGAATACTACCTAGATTCCCTAGTTGTTTAAAAATGATTAAGTATTTGAAAGGACAATCATTATCTGAGAAAATTGAATATTTTCTTCAGAAAACAATGATATTTCAATTCTCCAGAAAAGGACACATAATTTTTCCTTATGATTATTTTTATGACAAATGTCATATTTTATTTTCATGGTTTGAAAAAATGCAGTGTTATGATCCCTTATTGGAATTTGTAAATTTTTCAGATTTTTGGAAAACAAATATTTATTCCAGATGTATCTCGAATAGTAACAGACATATTAGTTTAGAAAAATGTTATCAAAATGTTGCAGATGTCATTGAAAAGAAAATGGAAAATAGATCTGAAATGAATTACTCTGAGTTATCTGAAATTATTCCTGAAAATGTTCTGTTTTCATTGACAAATGGTAATTATTTTTCCAGATATATCATTTCTTCTCTGTTAGAAACTAGAAAATATAGATTGAAAGATGGCAAGATTAGTTTGCTTGCATGTGATGATTGGAATTCAGATCCTTCTGATACTAAGGATAATGTATCCACCAGAATTGTTAGTGAGGTCAAAAATCGTATTTTCGATGAAAACACTCACGATTTATATATCCAGCAAAATAACTGTGATAATAGTAATCAAGTCAATAGTGCATACCCACTTTTTGATAATAGAAATATAAAATACCATTCTGAATACAAAGTTGATTTGGAATATAGTTCAAAACAGTCATCAGAAATATTGCAAACTACAGAATTTTGCAAGATGTATTCCAGAAGTGTAGATTTCAAATCTGATTTGTCCTTAAAAGATTATAAAATACCTGATTATCTTCATTTAATTTCTGAAGATCATCATAAAAATTTTAATTCAACAAATGAAACTTGTTTTTATGAACCTGTAAAAAGATCATTTAATCAAGAAAAGGGTAAAGAAGACATGAATGTATTTAAAACAGTAGAAAATCCTTGTATTGGAGAACCAGTAAATAATTCTGAGAATTTTAAATTTGCAGAAAAAATCACAAAACCCACAGAATCTATACTAAACAATAAAGCACCCGAATCGGTAGTAGAAGGGAGTGGATCTGTCTTTGAATCTTCAAGTAAATGTCACAGCTGTGGCGATAAAATAAATATCAAAAAAGATTTGATTTCACATAATTCTGATGCTCTGGAGAAATTAAGCATCTCTTCTCTCTCCCTATCTCCAGAGTTTCATGAATTCAATGACTTTCAAAAAGAAAACCAAAGCTTGTCTTTTAAGTGTGATCTTGTGAATTCACTTATTTCTGAAGATTTAAGTAAACAGGAAAATGAATTTGATAATGATCAAGCACTTGATTTAAATTTAACAGAAAATAATGTCCTTGAAAAAAAGTGTATTTCGGTTCTGCCAGAGGTAAAAAAACTGCAAAAAGATAATGTAGCTGATCAAAATGCAGTCCCTGAAGTTACAGCTAAAAATGCTTCAATATCAAACATTGAAGTATTAGAAGTGGAACCAATTATGTCTTGTATGTGCGAAGAAAAAGAGGTTGGGATTGCTTTGCTCAATAAACACAATTCATTTGATATTCATGATGCTAGTACTGAAATGATTAGGCCACTTCATAATTTAGACTTGGAAAATAAAAATATAGTAATAAAGACATTTGAAAACATAAATTTTGATACTCCTAAAGCTTTTGAGCAATTTCAAAAGAAATCTTTTCAGTGTATTGCTTCTCAGATGTCTGATTTTAATGAGGCCAAACCAGAAAATATAATAATTTCTGTGGCGATTCAAGATATCAATAAACCTCTAGAATTACAAAGAGCAAAACATAAAAATACTGATAACTCTGTTAAACAGCCATGTACAGATATACCCGAAGAATTATTTGACATGTCTCTAATAAAACAATATTTAAGTTCTCCAAAACTTTCTGAGGAAACAAATCATCCTAGCATTATAATACATGATGCAGAATTTGTGAAAGAGAGTTTTGGTTCTGAAGAGTCATTAAAATATTCTTGTGACATGTTAACTACCTCTCCTGATGATGTAAGTAAAATTAACGTATCCAGAACTAACAGCTGTAATGACTTAACATCCAATTTTCCTTTACAACCCATTACGGCTAAAGTTGTACTTTTGACAAACAATTCATGTTTAGTCTTAGCTGATATAAAGGAACATAAACAGAGCATATATTTTATGAAATATGCTTTTACTTGTGAACATCACAACGATTGCTCTGATTGTTTTAATATCTTACAAATTGGTGATGAAGTTTCGTGTTTTGTACCTCTTACTGAAACACCACAGAAAATATGGATTGCAGTTATGGTTACTAAAAATAATTCTGAATGCTTAAATGAATTTGTTATTTTAGAAAATGCTAAAATTCTACATGAACGATCTACAAAATCTCTTCCTTATTCAGCTTGTATAAAAAGTTCTACATGTCATTTTGGGTGCCAGGCAGAATTTCCGAAATGTGATGATTATTGTCAGACTTATGCTAATGCTAACAAATATCAATCAACTAAGGAAATATCCTGTCAAACAAGTATAAATCTTGTCCAAGATGTTTCTATCCAAACTAAAAATGTTGTAATGACGTGCATGAATCAGAATGATTTTAAAGGGTCTGAAATTCCATTTGGTAGTAAATCTGTAAAATGCCAAACTTACTTTAATGATGATCTTGAAAAAGATGCATTGACTGAAAAGACTAACCCAGTTATTTGGCATGGGACAAAATCACAATTAACGAAAACTGTTAGTTGTCAGACATTTTCGACAGGACAAATCATGATGCTAAAGCACCATCCAATGTAGATTACTTTTTTTTATGTGTATATATATATTGTCCATTGTTTCATACTATGCATTTTATATAAAAATATTTTAAGCTGTTTAATTAAAAAGAGAAGAATGTTTTTAATCCAATGAAAAATGTTCTCTAAATAATAAAGGTGGATTAGTTTTTTTAAAAAAAATATTTTACGCTGTTTTCTTAACTAAGTTTTGCATCTTTTTTATACTTCATAAGTTAATGAGTAGTGTTATACCATTTTATGTATTTCGCCCTATTGTAACTTTATCTGTGGTATAAAACAAAAGTAATATTAACAGACATTATTAAAATCTACTTTAAAAATTCTTTTATGAACAAGAGAAAAATTCTGTCCTCATTATAAAAAATATCACTAAGCATTTCTTCATGCCTCATTCATTTAACCCTTTACATGCTTATGTTGAGTCTGATTGTCATGTGCAGATGCATCCTTTTCACAATCCTCTTGGTTAATTATTGTAAAATTTACATTATAGCAAAAACTGTCACATTAATATTTAGGAATCATTACAAATTGACATCTAAAATTTCTAAGTATTAAAAGGAATCCTTATACATGTATAGTAATGCATCTTGTTACTTTTCTTAGTGCAAAAGGTTAATAATGTTTTTTAACAGTGGAGCTATAAAGGAGACACTGCTATCTCTTGTATAACTTACCTTTTGTACTTATGTATTGAAACCTCCTTTATTTATTTATTTCTAAAATCACTTTTAAAAATATTATTTCAAAATTCCATCTAAATATGCAGATTCTAAGATTTATTTAATGTCTGAATTTAAAATTGGTGCAAAAGTGATAGTTCCAGAAATATTGAAATATGTAAAATTTTTATTAGCTGAAAAGTAAGAGGAAACTATCTGCAAGAATGTATTTTTTTAAAAAAATGTAATCAGCTAACCTCAATATTTGTAAATACTTTAATATTGGAAGAGTCTTAATTACTAACTTTAGTAAAATATCAAAATATTTGATGTACTTCATTTCTCTCGGTTAAATGCAGTATATTATCCAATATATATATATGTATAGCAATTTAATGGTTGGTGTTTCCTATTGGTATCGGTATTATTCATTCCTTGTCTAGTAGAATGAATTATATTTTAAAACGGTTAATCATATATAAATATTTATTTATGTGCTCGAAGATAGTGAGGTCATAAACTGGACGTGTGATACTGTTGTAAAAGATCAAATAGTGCAATTGAAAAGAATCTATTACTAATGTTTGTTTTTATGTTGAAAAATTGAGTGTGGGGGAAGGGGGGATCAAGCATAGGCAATGTAAAACTAGCAATAGCATTATTATTTTTCAGTATATAATTAATATATTGAATATTGTATATCATAGTTAAATCCATCAACAATAACAGTCCTCTTTATAGAGTTTTTAATCTGTAAGTAAAATTCTACTCTATTTAGAAAGTGTAAATTTTTCAATCGTAGTCATATCAGCTAATACCATTTCCCTATTTCTAAATATATACAGCATATATTTGTAAGATAGACAGTATGTCAAAAAAAAACTATACTAGAACTGAACATGGTTTAAAGCATTTTTTCTACTATGGAAAAATTCTTTCATCCGAAAATTTGTAAAGCAAATTAATTTTTACTTAAGGAATGATTTACTTTTAAAATCTTACAATGAAGATTTATTAATAATAATATACTATTAATTTTTCTTTTCAATATATTTTTAAAGCAGCTGCATTTTAACCTTATAGTTTCAGAATTATTTTGTTAAAAATTAACAATTTCTTTGCTTAGTTAAACTTTTAGTTATTGGAAAAAGTGCAAACAAACATATAAATGTTAATAACAGAATGTGGCATAAAAGGGAGATCTCTGCTTGAATCTAATGTGGTATTCAGTCTAATTTGCTGGTTCTGCATTCTAAAGGAAACTTTTTGTCAACTCCAAATTTAAAAAATCGTATTTTGAAGTCAAAATAAACTGGAAAAAAATAAAAAAAATTTGTTCAGATTAATCACACAGTAAGATATCCTCTATTAGACTAAACCATGTGTAGAATAGTAACCAAAATTAATATTTCATTTCACCTTTGAAAAACAGTTCTCATAGTTGTATTATAGGCTAAATGATCAGAATCAGGAATTAAAATGTGATCTTAACATCACTATGCACAGAAATAAATAAGTCATACTTAAAAAGCAGTAAAATGATTTTGTGTATCGGTAGGTCATATGTTTGTAGATCACTTAAAATAGGTCTTCCATATTTGGCACAAATATATTTTTTAAAAGTAAAAATATATATACTTTTGTAAAAATATTAAATTTTATATACTATAAAGCATTATAAGTAGCATTTTGTACTTTTTCTGCTGAAATTTCTAAGAATTAAGATAATTTTGCTCCTTTAAAAAAATTAGTTTTCTAATTATACCAATTTAGTTAACTTGTAATTTTAAAAAAAAATATTTTGGCGATACTTTTTATTGTAACAAAAATTTAACTATTTTTTTTATTTCCCTTAATAATTAATCATGTGGTTTGCTTGCATTGTTGAAACCTAGAGAGAAAGAATTTTTTCATTATATGCACTGTAATAAAATTAAGTTGCAATATCACAGAAGGCCACATTAAATCTGATAATAGATCATTTGGAACGTTTTATTTTCCTTTGCATAATGATGGTGTGCAACTCTATTGGGAATATTCAAATGTATTTTTTCCCCAGGGATATTGAATTGTCAATTTTCTCATAAAAAACAATAATAATAAAATCAGTTACAAGTCTGGGAGAAGACTTGGCCAAACTGTAACTGACGTGCTAAATATAAAGTTTAGAACAATACAATAACTGAACACAATTTTACACTTGTATGAAGAGAAATTTAAGTTAAAAATACATTGTATTCTGATTGTTGAAATATCATCACATAATGTTCATTATACAAGAAAGTATCATAAAATTTATTTGTATATTATGCAATATATAATTTAATCAAAATTAATCTAATATCTTTAAAAATATTATCATTAAATGAAATAATGAATATCATTGCATCTATTCTTTAAATTTAAAACCATAAAAATTTTCAAAAATGATTACAGCTAAGAATGTCAGCAAGTACAAATAAAAAAAGTTAATTCATATTTTAATGTATAAGTATGTATTTGCAGATGTTACGAAATTGGAGTAATTTTCAATTAACTGGGCAAGTTAAAAGTCATCAAATCATAAATTACACCTGCAAACAAAACATTGGATTTATACACAAGTTGACAAAAATCTTAGCAACTTTTACTTGCATCCTACTGAAAAGTACAAATTACTAAAATACTAGTTGTAAGTACTGAAAGTTTTCTTTCACTACATTTTAATTTCTTCGTAAAAAAAAAATCTTCAAATGGTAAAATTTTTTTTAAAAAATACCAATTTTATTTCAAGAAAATTGAAATATAATAATTGCAGTAGAACTATAGTTATTTTTAAGAAAATGGATTCTTAGAATACCAGCCACGAGTACTGGAAGGCTTTACATCAATATGATCACTCTCTAAGTAACCAGTTTCTTCTTCACTACTCAAATATGCTTCTTGTTTCACAGCAGGAGCAGATGACTCTTCCTCTTTTTCATCTGAAGATGTTTCCTCTTCCGACTCCATTCCCCATTTACTAGCTCCTCCTTCAAAAATAGTTGCTTCTCCCTCTTTTAATATTCTTAAAGCATGTTCTTTAATAGCTGAAGTACTAGCAGAAATAACTGGAATTGGTCTATCTGGAATACCATCCTCAACTGTAATAACTTCTGCATCAAGCATTTCTACTTCATTTGGTTGAGTTTTAAAAGAATTTAAATCAAAATTATAGATAGGTTGTCTCGCACCTAAAATAGTACCAGTCTGAAGCATATTAACTATGCCTACTGGAGCTTTAGTTAATCTTTTATAATCGTCATCATCAAGGGCTGCACGTATTGTCTGTGTCACAGTTTGAGCTCGACGAATTGCTAATTCTATGCATTTTTTAATGGTTTCCTCAGGAAGCAATAAGCTTCCCTTTCTATGAATGAAACATACTTCCTGATGGGCATTCATACCAATAATATAGCAACCATCACAGATTCTTTCTTCTGCTTCAATTGGATCCATAACTATATAAGTCCCTTGACAAAATAGAGCCATGTTAATGCCAATTGGCATATGATGAAGATTCAAACGGACTGGCTCTCTATCATCTAAGGAATGCACTGTAACTTCTGTGCCAACAACAGTCACATCAGGTCGCTTGAAATGTGCAAGGGCTGAAATTGCTGCAATGCTCCCACACTCTAAAAGATTTCCATCATCATTCATTGCACGAATATCCACTCTGATTGTCCATACTTTTATACCAGCAACTATACAAAGAGATTCCAAATCTATGCATTTACTGTCTCGAATACATCTTTCCAAAGATCTCTGCAATTCTATAAATTCGTTTGAGGATCGTGATAAATTTACATCAGGAGCGGACATGGGTGAAATTTCGAAGTTCACGTGAAGTGCTCCTTCAGTTGGATTAGATGCTTTTGGCTCGGTTACTTCTGCCATTACTTGAGCTAGAACTACAGTATTGCCCAAGTAAACAATGCATCCACCCCATTCTTGGAGAAATTTAATGTTCAGAGTTCTACCATCCACTAAATGTCGTCCATCTAACCGTTTATTCTTTAATATAATAGAAGTTATAAATTCTCTTTCAGCAATGGATGTGATCTTCATTTCCAGAAATGATTTAAATTAATTTAATGTAATTCTTCTTTCATCACAAAATTCAATGCAAATCAAAAAGGACTGAAAAATTGCAATTATTTTAGAATGAATCGTATGCAATTTTGTAAACATGCACATTTCCAATGTCGAATAAAGTTACAGTTTAAATTATTATAACCAAATTAATGCCAAAATGAAGCAAAGAATGATGATCATGGTATGATGCACAATGCATTCATTACAAAAGAGATTCTTTTCTAAAATTTCAATGACTTCATAAATACTTTAAAGAAGCAGTATTATCAGTACGGCCTGAATAATGGTCGATTCTAAAAATATTTAATGGCATCCATACTGCCATTAAATATTTTTAATGGCAATATGGATGGCAGCATACCTTCATCATACTTTTCTTCTTCCGATTTCATATCTTTCATTTTTCAAGTAAAATTAATTTCTTTTCTTTTTGATGAAAGCTTAAAATTATATTTAAGTTTATCGTATATTTTCCCTCTGAATCAACAGCCTATTATTCAAAAATGTCATGTTCAGTAAGAAAGGAAAAACTATTCATGAGCAAGAGATTAGTGTCGTTTTCAAACTGACTATTATTTGTGTTCAAAATTTGGTTTAAGATTCTGACAGCGAAAGAAAACATAAAATTTCTTAATCTAGTTCATTATGTTTTTGAATTATTGCATTTACGTACGCTCACATAGTGATTGTGGCATGTGAAGGTCGAGGTTAGAATTCACGAAGCCAGGGTCTAACATAACACTTCAGTATCGTAGATGCTATCTGGCTAATGAAGCTAGATCCACAATACTCCCCTACTAGAACGGCGGAGAGCCCGAATGATTTTAAAGCACCAAGTGTTGTGGCGAGAGTGTGAGTCGTTGATGCGCCAAGTGAATATGGTGTCTTTGTTTTATTGGTTGTATCAAGTGATCTGACAACTTTGCTTGCTGCATCAAGTGAGTCTGATGATTTTGTTTTGCTTTCTACGTCAAGTGAGTCTGAAGGCTTTTGCTCTTGCTGAAGTAATGTGCTCTACACATCTATGATTAATCAAATCCAAAGCTTGAACTACAGTAAGATTAAATTGAAACGATAACATTGAAGTTGTTCCAATCGACATTTATTTTGAATAATCCACTTAGCAGCTGCTGCCAAAGCCCCAAGCAGAAAGTAGTTAAGCTGAACAATTTAAGCTCCTGTTGCCAACACCAACAAGTATCCCCCCACCAACGACAACGTGATTTTAAATGTTCTTAGAGTTAAATTCCATTCTTCGTCTAATGCCCCGCTCGTTGTAGTGGTGGATGCCTCAGACAATGCCGTGGGGGCTGCTTTCCAACAAAAGCCTAGTATTGGAGGGAAACTTCTCTCATTTTATTCCAAGTCACGATTGCCGTGCTACTTTCATTAGCCAGATAACATCTACGATAATGAAGTATACTTTTAGTATTGTGGTTATGTTAATCGGCTAGAGTTGCGGGTTCTAGCCTGGACTTTCACATGCCACATGTTTTTTATATATGTGTGTGTGAAAGGCACATACCATTAACTGAAACATTCACATCGAATTTTCCAAAACAGCATGTCTTGAAAATTTACAGGTGATTACTTTTTGGGAATTAGAAGCTTATAAAGAAAGAATTGTACGCTATTTTAATTAATTACCAATAAATGTAAAAGTTTTTGCTATAATAATTTCGGAGTATATTATCGCTTCAATTCTACTTTTTCATCATTTTAAGATTTAAAAATTTATAAGGATATTAATCTCATTTCCAAGTGATAAAAAAAAATTCTACGTGTTTTTGAATACAATTTGAAATAATTATTTCTTAATATAATTGCAATGAAATTAAAGCCGATATTATTATTATTATTTTGCTAAATCATTTATTTCAGTCCCCCTCTTACTTTTAAAATTTTCAAAATACTGCTTTCGGTCGACTTTTTTTTTTTTTTTTTTTTTTTAAAAATTTTTTTTTTGTTTTTTTTTTTTTTTTTTTTTTTTTTGAAAAATATTTCATATTATGGTTAAGTCTTAATAATCAACATATATGAAAAGTGTCGCAAACTTGCAAGCCACATGATAGCGGCATAATGTCTTGCCTAACCGAATTTACTGCTTATATGCTTGACAATTTCTGTAAAAATAAGAAGCATTATTAAATTTGTACCTATTTATTTTGCACTACTGTATTGTCGACAATGGATATCGTGAATTAAAAATTTGAAACGTAGCAAATTTTTGTAAGAGCTCATGTTCAAACAAATCTGTTCTTTTCTTTTATGTAATTTAATGCGTAAAATTTTTGACTCCTCTTCTAAATTCACCTTTTATTTATTGTTAGAGTTATTTGATTTTTTTATAGACTGAATTCCTTTAAAATACCAATTCGACCATTAAATGATCTACAGTTTTCATCAAGGTATTATAATTCAAGTGTTGAAATTTACAGTTTTCCTCTTAATTTTAGAATTTAAATCATCCGGACACATGAACTAACAAGGGTACAGTTACCTAACACCTAAAAGTAGAACGAGTTAAATATAAAATCTGAGCTTTAAAATTCCTATCTCTGAAATTAAAATCGTGAGCCTCCATCAAATCATTTAAGTGTAAATATAGATCTAACTCTTTGAAGCATTTTTTTTAAATTTTGCACTCTACTTGAAAATATAAAAAAAGTTGTCATTCTATTTATTTGTTATATGTATTAATGTCAAATGCAATTCATTCATCACGATGATCAGCAACATAAACTTTGGAAAATCATTCTCTAACAACGTAAGCCATCGTTTCCTTTTCCCGAGAGCTTATATGCATTGATAAATATTCATTATTTTGCTAGGTTTTTAACATATTAAGTGCCACGTTACGAGCTGTGTTACAGAAAATATGTAATCTATCTAATAAGATTATCCCTTCTCTAATAAAGTTAAGAGATAGCAAAGACGGAGTTATCCAATTAGATAGATGGTCTGAATATCAGAAGGCGAGTCGTGGCTGAAATTGTTGATAGAACAGAGTATTAAGTTTAGCTTTTTATATAATACAAGAATTGAAGCATTTGGCAATGGATGTTGCCGTAGCCTCGAAAACATATCTAGTATTTTCACATTCTCTTCAATCCAAGATTTTGCAATTATCAATAATAATAATAATAAATTAAAAAAAAGAACCCTGGCTAAGACAGGGGCATACGGGCAGTTGCCTCGAATCGAATAGAAACATTTTACGTTCCCTTCTTTCATGAAATTTCTTTTAAAAAAATATCACTACAATGCAAAATCCATTAACTTTATGTTAGCGTCTTCATAATATATTGAATCCAAATTTTCAAAATAACGATGAACAAATTTGGCCAATCAAAAGTCTGTTTATATATATATATATATTGCATAATGCGATGTGTTAATACGGGCTTCCGTAATTGCGGAAATTTAGCTTACGATAGTTGTAAAAAGCATTCTAATATAAATTTTGCTTTAGAATTTTGTCAGATTGCACTTTAAATTAATACAGTAGTTGAATGTAGAACTTCGAATTAAGATTGAGTGTTTTTAGTTTTAAATTTAAATAGTATTTTAATTTAATTAACCAAAAACTTCTATCCACGGTTCTTCATTATTGAAGGACAAGGTCTCAAAGTTTATGCCCAAGGACCCAATTAGGCTAAGTCAGACGCAGGTATTTAAGGTTTACTATTACAACAACTAAGAGGCAAAAAATGCTCAATTTTCGGACGAAATACTACTTTCATAAGTAATCGCGGAAGAACTTAGTTTTATTCTGGCATCTTTAAATAATAATAAAAGGTGTAAATTAAAAGCACTTAATGTAATAAAAATTTTGTAAGGTGCTATCTATTTATTAAAATAAGAGTTCCTATATAATTTTCCTTAATTTGTAGTACATAGATACTCTGGCGCCATTAAGACTAAACATTAGTCAATTTATGTCAATCAACACAAAGTGTCAAAAAAAAAAAACTATGGATATTTTTTCACTTACGAAGACATAAATGATGACTTATAGCAGAAAAGTATTAATTTCTGGACGCTGATTCACACTGCCTTTGTAATTGTTGACAGTTTGTTCATTTTCTAGTTTGATTAAGAATTAAATACAATTTAAAATGAGATCCTTTAAAATTACTGGCATTCTATAAGATTCTTTTTTACTGGGTTCTATTATTAAGAAGCAAAGCTATAACTAGAATGCAAATATCATATATACAGTATTTTCCATTCAATGATTCTTTAAAAATAAAACCTTAATTCTGAAAATCATTCATCAGTGATTTAATTCCATATTGCATGAGACAATTCTCTATAAAATAAGACACATCCAGCTTCCTTTTTTTTTCTTTCGTGAGAAATTTTTGTTTGCAATGTTGAACAAACCATCAAAGTTTTAAATAAATTTACTATAGCAATATTAGAATTAGAAAGACATGAGAGCTGCCTAATTAAATCCATGCTGAATAAGAATTTAATGAATACTGAATATTTTCTAAAGCATAGCATACTATAAAGTACTACAGTAAGTTTTAAAAAATTCTATAAGAAAAATAATAGCATTTGATATAATATGAAGAAAATTACAGTTTAAAGAAAATGCCACTCATGATGCATTTGAATTTTTATAATGTATATATATATATTATGTCAAAAAATGCTTTTTATAAAAAATTGAAACTATTATATAATGTAATTTTATAATAAACTTATACCATACAGTATTACAATACAAGCATCAATAATCTGCTTAGATAAGATTTAGTCATTGTTTATTCCTACATTTTTATAATTTATCAATTTTTACTTTATAAATTTTTCTTATTACAAAATTTTTTAATGGAATGATGAAGCTGTTTCTATAGTGCAATAGCTTCATTGCAATATGCTAACTGCAAAATGATGATCTAGCAATTGCAGTCATTCAATATATATATATATATATATATGTAATGATATTTTTGAACTCTTAATTTTAATCCTAATTAATTTCCAAAGCCCTATCTTAATTTAGCCCATAGTAATATCATTCTAAAATATTCTCTTATTTCATTATCCATTTCACTCGATCTAGTTAATTAATTCAAGAGAAGCTGTGTAAAATTGCTGAAACAGTTTAACGCCTGTTACTTTCTCACACTCCATGGGAGAGATGAAAATTGCTGACCTAAACAAAATACTTTAAAAAAGATCCCTGTGTTCCCCTTACCTCTTATATGTGAGAAATGGAAATCCCCACTGAAATCCATGTTTATAAGCTCTGTAAAAAATATTTATCCCTATCAAAGTCTTGGTATTTAAGACCAGGGATAATGATTTCCCGGCCCTTTTTGTACACTTAGCTTTTGTGTCAGTTCTGTGTTGTGTCGTTTTGTGTTGTGCTCGTCGCTTTCGCTTGTAAATAATGCCTGCTCCTGTGATGGAATAAAAAGAATTAAAAATTCAACCTGTATTCTCCATGATTTCAGCCATGACTCTGCTATTTATTCTCAACAAATCATTTAAACGTGTTTTTCATTATATTATCTAATATATAAAATTCTCGTGTCACAGTTTTCGTTGCCATACTCCTCCGAAACGGCTTGACCGATTTTGATGAAATTTTTTGTGCTTATCCGGTATCTATGAGAATCGGCCAACATCTATTTTTCATCCCGAAATATCAATTAGTTCAGGAGAAATTAATTAAAACCCCTTAATTTCTGTGAAATTAAAACCTGTAAAGTTACTTTCCGAGTGAAACATGGCCTTCCGGAGCAGCGATCGCTCATGAGTACCTTTTCGTCCAGTAAAACCGCGTTTTTAAAATTGCCATCGTTACGCGTCCGTTCAACTTATACTCAATATCGCTGTGGAATCGGATGGACTTTTTATCGTAGACCACGGAGATATAATTTATTTTACGAAATGTCGACGCAAAAATTAAATATTGATTTTTTTAAAAAAGGTCCATTTTGGCGGGTCTATTTCTTGAACGGCCCTGTAAAATAGACGCTTAGCTGGAAAAATACAGAAAATATGTTTCCTGAAAGGCAATACGATATAGTATTCTGCAATATAATTTAAAAAATCGAATTTTTAAAACTGAATTTTTGACGATTTTTTTAACGAAGAGGCAAAATTTCGCTTTAATATTGAATTACGCCGAAACTTTTCAAGATAACTCAATCAAATTTTTTTTACTTAAAATTCGATAAATTTTTCAAAATCGTGTGAAAGATTGAAAAAATCTGATTGAAAATTGCGCATTTATAAATTATTTTGTCGTTTATTGGATTTCCCTCTTCAACATTACAAATCTAATCCATTGATAAATAAAAATGAGACTAAATTTTTTTTGTATAATTTGGCATTGCTTTGGCACACCCTGATCAATTTTGAAAACAATCCTGCAAAAATTACGCGTCTTATGAATTCATTCCAGGTTTTCCCGCTCACATACTTCACTTGAAAGTTGGGACACCAGTAATGCAACTACGAAACCTTCCTTCACCTAAATTATGCTATGACACCAGACTACGAATGACTAGACTTAATAAGTATGTAATCGAAGCTACGATTATTACTGGATGTGCTCGAGGAGTGTTGGTTTTAATACCCCGCAGTCCACTAATTCCGTCGGGCTATCCTTTTGAATGTAGAAGAGTGCAGTTTCCCGTAAAAGTTTGCTTTGCAATAACCGTTAATAAGTCACAAGGACAGAAATTAAAAGTAGCAGGGATCAATTTAAGAGTAGAATGTTTTTCAAACGGCCAATTTTATGTAGCTTTCTCCCGAGTCAGTTCATCTAGCAGCTTAATGAATTTATCAACAGAAAAAAAACTCCAAAAAATGTTGTATACAAAGAAGTTCTTGCTTAAACACAGGTATAACAATAAAATGTAGATGGCCTGCGTTTGAAAAGAAAATAACTACTTTAAAAGCATCCTTAAGGATCGGTAAGGACAAGGGCATATATATAAGGAATCCAGGGGCGCCGGGACCCTCCCAAAATGAGGAAAAAATTATAGACTATAAGTAATTATTATAGAGGAATTTCGTAACTAAGTGCACGTAGCACTGTTATCCCCCACTAATCCCATTACCCGAGCAATGCCGGGTACGGGAATGCTGGGAAATTATTTATTACTAGGAAATTATTTATATGGCAAAACAACGTTTGCCGGGTCAGCTAGTATATATATATATATAATATTTAATTAGGATACAGTTATACTACTTAAAATGAAAGGATATTCTATTAAACATATTTGTAGTTACGATTTAAATTGCTCATCTCTAAGTTAAAAAATAATAATGAAGTACTCAATTTATAGTTTAACTTGTATAAATTCAAAATAATGTACATAAACAGTTAGGTATATAATACACAAGAAATTGCTGATTTATTATTTTTAAAAAGTAGGGATAAAAAAGATTTATAACATATTATTTTAACTATTACTTTTATGAACTTATTTTTGTTTTTCAAGCAAGATCATAGTATTTTGAAATTCATAGTTAAAATTTTACATTAATTTTTTTACAAGAAATAAAATGTAGCCCAGGAAAGTAATAAAGGTTATTAAAATGAAGTTTTATAATAGAATAATATTTTTGAACCATTGTCATATGAGTGAATGCAAGTATAGTGAATTAAAATGTTTTTGCAGTTAATAGTGTTTTGTCTTAAATTAAAAATTTAACTTTTACAAAGATTATATTTC
>JAOUZG010009953.1:2627430-2640784 GCA_026289955.1 Argiope argentata
ATATATATATATATATATATATATATATATATATATATAAATCAGAAGTATAAATGTCAAAAGGCTTCTTTTTTAGACATTTTTCATAAGAACATGGTGTTTTTTCATGTTTTGTGAAGAAAAAAAAGGAAAAGACTGAATACAAATATTTTTAATAAATAAATTTAAAAAATTATAATCTGAAATTTTTTCCCCACATACTCATCAAGGATTAATTACTGATGATCACAATATATAATAACAAATAAAAGTTCAAATTTATGGTCAATTTATACACGCACAGTCATGCATATATAAGTATATTTAGTATTAGATTTACACTCATGTTAAAATTACATTTTTATATATTTGATATTAACTGAATATAATTAAATATTTTATTAATCAAAATAAAACAGGATAAAAATTGTAAATTTATATGACTTCTTTTTACACTATTGCCATACCTTGTGAACTTATGAATCCTAAAACTTAAGATAAGTTATCAGTAATAAAAAATAATATGACACAATACATAATACTATTAATCTATTTGTTATGTTAAAATGGTTTTTCCAAAACTAAACACGATTGAAAGTATCACAGAAATACACACAGTAATCTTTAATATACAATTAAAAACGTATCGATGATTTAAAATAGAACTAATTACAGAAAATAAGTTAATTTATAAAGTACTTGCCCCACTCACATACAAAGGAAACAAACAATTTAAAAATGAAATTTACAAGAAATTGTAAGACACATGTTTTACTAATATTTGAATTTAAAGTAGGATGCTGTCTTTATAAGCATTTTCAATCATAACATATAATATAAAATGTATTAAATTCCCAATACAAATCCTATGTATTGATGAATAGCAATTTTTTTGTAGGAAAAATAATTAAATAAGCTTTATGAAACAAAAAAAAAGTAATTTTGCAGTTCAAAACGTTTTTTAGCATAAAATTGTCATACCTATAGCTTTTTATACAATTTGGCAATGTTTGGTCAACAGAAATACAGTATAATCTATGGTTAATAGCAATCAAAATTGAACTAAAAAAAATTTAAAGTTTGTTTCTTAATTTTTTTAAAAAGACCAAAGCTATTTAACACTGATTTTTATAAAAAGATATAGGAAAATAATAAAATTATCAGGAAGAATAAAGGAATCCAATTTTCATAATAAACAATAGCAAAAATTACAAGCAAATGGGAGTTAGTCTAAGAACTAGGAGAAACTGTCAGTAAAACTATAAACAGTTGATATTGCTAAATTTAATATGAATAATGCATGCATTCAAAAAGAATGTTATGGAGTAATCTTAGCAGGATCTGCAATCCAAAGTTTTTAGCTACAAAACTCTGTCATCAAATCCAATGAAAAAGAAAAAGTTGTCAAAGAATCATAAAAATGGTATAGCAATATTTAAAATAAGATAGTTTTGAAACTTTTTTTAGTTAGCCAATGATTAGCTAAAATTCTATTTTATTTTAAATTATCTCCTAAATTAATAAAATTAAAGTTCAAGTTACTTTGTAACTGTACCTTTAGAAAAAAAAAGTGGAGATATTTCATATCCACAGAGAAATTAAAATATCATGAATTTTATATGCTTAAATATCATTTCTGAAAGGATGAAAATAAAATTTACACTTACAATTATATAAAATGCATCCTCAATAAAAAAAAATTAAATTGACAATTAAATGAAATAAACATTGTTTTAAGCACTGAAGAATACATACTCAAAAATTGTAAATGTATTCATGAGAAATATCATACTCAAATTCATACACATTCATTTTACTAATCACATTAACTGTGAACTAAGTCTGAATTTTTAAGATCTCTTGATTGACATTAAATCCATTATACACATGCTAAATATTATAAGCATTTCATTTATAATAATAAGAAACCAAAAACTATCACAGACATACATATTTAAAACTTCATCACAATAAGCAAATCTTGATATACTTTCCATGCCTTATTTACAAGCTCATTAATTTAAAATTAATTACAATAGTTCAGAGTTTACTGCTTAAATGAAATTAAAATTGCACTACAGGCAAATTCTGGAAGTAACAAACATCCTTATCACAATTGCATTCAGTATTATTTTACAGTTACAAAATCAAGATTTAAAGCTTCTTAGTAAGATAAAAGAAACTGATAGAGCCATTAACAACAAAAACATTTATTAAATAAGATTTAACAGATATAATGGAAAACTATTGTTACCTTAATAGCCATTTACAAATATGATAGTATACAAAGTCAGTAATGCATGCAGCAAACTTAAATACTCTGAATGGGGCCCTGAAGTCTTTTAATTTACTATCAAATGTTATAGTACTTCCTACCACACAGAATGGAAACAAAACTGAAAACAGGCATGTACTGTCCATTAATGAATAACTTTCAACATATGCTGTTGCAACTGCCAGAGGTAATCCAAAACCAACAAAATATGGCCATTTTGTTTCAATAAAATGTATCCGTCTTTGTAAAGACCAACCTTTTAAACACCATTTATATTCAAAAGCATACATTGAATATAAAAGAGACAACAAAAAAGTTGAAGCTACATATCTAATAATAATAGAGATTGGCAAATACTGGATCATGATGCATTGTATCATGTAAAGAACTTGTACACCTATGCTGGTTACTTGGTCGCTCCATGATCCAGTAACACCAAAAATATCCTTTCTCTTTATCCCTGCCTTTTCAGAAGTAATATCAGCAACTTGTTGATCCCACGATAGATTTAAAAATCTATTAATGATAAATAAAGGAAAAGTCCAAAAGAAGAAAAATATCCAACTGAGGACAGATGGTAAAAATGCAATTGATCCCAAATCGTCTTCAGACAAATAGGAACAGAAATATTCGTAAATACAATTCATCAATACATTTCGAAATAAATATATAGGTAGCCAAACTAAGAATCCAAATACTCCACACTGTATTAAAACACTAGACATGGTTTTGGGTTCATCAGTACTGCTTCTAACTTCTTCCCGTACTCTCCGGGAATCCTGAGCTTTTGAGCAAAATTTTATAGAAGCAAATACGCCATTAAAACAATCGCGCATACCATGCAGAGTCAATATTAATACTGTCTTCAGAAATTCCATATTATTATAGAAAAACTAGAATCATCAGTAACGAATAAATTATTAAAATTGAAGGAATGCGTTTTAAATTATTCAAAAGTAAAATTTCCCACACAGTAAAACGCAATTTCATTAACTCGGCCTCATCATTCGCACTCCCGCGAGATCATAACAATAGCAGCAGCAGTTAACAGTTTGAATCCAAATGTCGACTTTTACAGGAGGGAGAGGAGTGGGGGGCAGCTAATTTTGAAAGAGACAAATTTTTGAAATTTCAGCATTGCTTATTTAAATGTAAGCTTTTTTCATTAGATATGTTAGTATAAATATTTAGAGTAATCCCATTTATATCTTTCAGTAATTTTATAACATATTTTAAACTAAACATTGGGGAGGATATTCTATTAATATGCCGTATATTCGAATTTAGAATTTAAAATTGATAGCTGTAAGATAAAAGTAAAGTTACTAGAAAAAAAATTTGAATTTTCAGTATTTTTGGGGGGGAGGGAGAATTATCATTGAAAGAAACAATGATAGCTCTAGTCCGATCATAACTCAGAGAGGACAAAAATATGAAAAGAAAGTGGCTCTTTGCTTGCCTTGGTATTTTTTCAAATATTGTTCACATATTAAACGACAAAAATTATTTTTTTCTGACTTAAAGTTACAAATGGAAAAGCTCAGTTAAAAAAGAACAAAAAAATCTCCACTTGTACTCATTATTATTAATTTTGCTATTCGTATTTTGTAAACTTTTAAAAACATAGGTTGAGTTGTCCAAGTTGCTGCAAGTTTTGATGTTGTGATATAGAAACGTCAAAATGTGAATTCTAAGCGAAGTTTAAAGTCACTAGTTGAATTTCAAGGTGTTTCCGTAGTTTACAAACTCCTTTTTATACCCTTTACAATGGGGTCTTCGACGCAAGAAGCATGCTATTTAGCGCTTCTTGCTTTAGCAGAAGAATTTCGTACGATGAATCCACCAAACATTCGAAACTGTATCCAGTGCTTGTGTGCGATTTTTAATTTGAAACAACCACCTAAAATTGAAGCAAGAACTCATTTGCAACTTGGTAATATATTGCTTCAACATACCAAAAACACAGATCTTGCACAGTCTCATCTAGAAAAAGCAGTATGTATCAGATATGGAAATTTTTATGTTATGTTTACTTTTCATTTCCTAACCCGAATTTACCGATACCATTACATTTCTACATCATATGTGCATTATTTTTGGAGTTATACATTTATTTACTTTTTAGATGATTGAATTTAATTGTTTATCGCTCTCATTATTTGAATCTTTCATTATTAACCCTAGAAACTTATATCTATAATTGGATTATATAATTTTCATGTTTTTTTTTTGTGTGTGTCCTACATATCTTTATTATTTTTCATTAAAATCATGTAATTCAGAATGTATTGTTTCAATTTCAGTACTAGAATATATATATATATATTTAATTTTCCCTAAAAATGTTATGCACCTTGTAAGCCATTATTACAATTAATTTAATTGCTTTAAAAATCTTGGTAAATTGTTATTAATTTTTCATTCAGATAGAGTTTTATACATTGATTTCATTGTATTTTTTAATTTAATCTTTTTATGTTTTTCATCTTTGAAATGTTCTTTATAAACTTGCTTTTCACGGGGAATATTGAAAATCAACTAAGTTTTATGCTTGATTTTAGGAAAATGATTTTCGAAAATGTTAAAGTCATTTTCATATGGTCTAACACACATACTATAAGAGAAAATTTAAAGATAAATTTAATTGATTTCAAAAATTTATTCTGTATTAACATTTTTTGTTAAGCATCAAAACTATAAATTATTTTAATAATGATAAATGTTACGTGATTCTGCTGTATCTAAAACAATTTATTGCTGCTGAATTTTTTAATAAAAAATTGTTTTAAAAATGTAAAAATGATTTTAAAAAATTAGAATTTTGATAAAATTAACTACTTTTAATTATTTCTACTTTTTCCATTATTTTTTTCATGATTTACTCGTTTCAAAACCATAAGATATAGTTAGTGATCAGATTGATATGTTTGATTCCAGTTAAGTTAATACTATGTGAATGTCAAGTGTAATTTTATAGATGTAGAAATTATAGATTCATGCTTTAAAAAATATTTTAATTTCTATAATCATTACATTAAACATTAATATGCCTTTATGTTTAAAAGGAAGTTTAGTATTAAGTAAGCTAGTATTTTCACTTGTCAAATCTGTCTTGATTTTTTTAGAGTTGGGTAATTTAAAAGTGCTACATTTGTCTCTTCGACCCAAAAAGTATGTATTTGCAGTAAAACCTCACTTAACTCTGTCACTGTGTATCCCATAATTTCCATGGATAGTATTGAAATAGTAAAATTTGCATAACTTCCAATTTCTGTGTGGATGGCTTTTCCCGTCTATTTAACTGTGCAACCAGAGACTCTTTTCCCATTCAGGGTTTCATTTCAACTTTTCTGGTTTTATTCAAATCAGCATTAACGTATATCATTAGTTGTCTATGTTTTTCAAAATATACAAGCATGTTTTGTAGCATTTTTCACAGTCCTCAAAACTCAAAGATGTTTGAGAGGAAATATTTTGTAATTTTTGAAGTGATTTTGACAAAGGAACTATGCAGCAAGAGGGTTAATGAGCATCTTGCATAGCAGTTTTATATCATAAGCTAAACAAAATGTAAAAAATTGATTCATTTAGTGAATGATATTTCTCAAAATATGTGTTGAGGAAATGCCATGTCATCACATGTTAGATTGGCTTATTATAGTCTGTGTTGAGTGCTTGTTGAATCCTTATTCTACATGGGAGTCGAGCTGATCTGATAGTATTGTTAAATACAACTTCAAGTGGTTATGAGTACCTGTGAAGCCTTAATTAAGGAGATTTTGCTTGGCTCAAAATTATCTTATCAAGCTAGAGAAGTATAGCAATGACATAGAATAGCTGAAAGAACATAGCCAGAACAACCAAAGAAGTTGTAAAGTTGCATTCTATGTGATAGTAAAAAATTGAATGTGATGGAAATTTGATTGGTAGAGGAAGAAATGATAGATGCAAAAGAGTGACAGCCTTCTTATGAAATAAGGGAGATGCTGAAAATATAAGTTACTGTATCATATACTAAGAAGCATGATCATGATAATGCAGTAATTGTGCATGCTATTAATTAATTGAGTCTTATTTTTGATGAATTTTGAATCGTAACCAAAGACAATTTTATTGTAAAAAAAGCATGTATATTCAATAAGTTACATTTTTATAAATCTAAGTTTTTTCTCAAAATGGAACACATCCTCTTTTACATGGATTCCTTTGAGAAAAAATTGTATCGTATAAGAAATTTTTTACGTCATGAGTGAAATTTGGGAATGAATTATAGTCATGGTTCCACGATATTATAATTATGTACTATGAACTTTTACATAATCGTTATGAAGTAGCTTAATGTGTTGTTTATTTCTGATCTGTGACTATTAATTTAAAAAATATATATGTGTCAGTTATTTAGAGAATTATAAGGAACATCAATATATTGATTTTCTACATAACTGCAGGCATGTAGTTAATCTAAAAATAGCTTTCATCTTTTTTTTTCCCAGCATTTTAATAATTTTTTTGAATAGTTTCAATGTACCCATTGATTTTGTCTTTGTAATATTTTCATTAAAAAAATCGCATTTTTGGGGAGCTAAATTTTATTTTTTATTAATGTAAATGAAATCAAAAAGAAATCAGTTTAAAATTTTTGTATAATCCCAAAATTGCATTTTTAAAATTATGCTAACAAGTCATATAGCTTTTTTTTTATTACTGTCAGATCTAAATAGCTTGTTATTAATATTATCTGTAAGTAACAGTGAGGCTTCTCACCTACATTTTGCACTTTCATGTTTTTCGTTAGTTCCCAGTTGTCTTGCCACTGGGAAAATACAATGAATTTAAAAATTGACTTAAAAACGGAAAAAAAACTGTGAACTTAGTTTTTAGTTATTTTTCAAGAATAAAAAATCATAGCCATTGCTTCCTAAAACAAAAAATGCAATTGTTGATTTTGTAATTTGTAATTATTATTATTATTGACTTTGTCTTTTCTACTCTCCCTGGTTTTTCTGTACATAACAGTCTAGTTTCTATATTTGAGATGGTTCTTTTCTTATAAAATTCCCAGATTTGCAGTTAATGAGCATGTGCAAAGCTTCTGTAATTGTGTAAAAGATTAGACTACATTTCTCAGGTAGGAATAGAAATATTTAATCTGTGGGCACATCATGTTATTTAGTCACTCATGTGAATTTATTAAATGGTTTGTTAAGAAATTTTGAGTTGCTAGAAATCTGGATGATTCCAAAATGGATAAATATAAAAAACAATCTCTTTTTCTTTTCTTTTTTTTTGAAAGGTGGAACAATATGTAACAAATTTTATTTGTAACATACTGTTTGCTTTGTAAGAAAATAATAAAATTGTATCTAGAGCAATGAAGATGATATATAAAATCCAAGAATAAACCAATTACAAATTTTTTTGTTCAAGAACAATTATTTAAAGCTAAATTTTTAGGGGCATTAAAACTTGCTGAATTATGTTCATCCTTTTATGTATTCAATGTTGTATTGAAAATATTTTCACATATGTTAACTGAAAGTAAAATAGCTGAAAAACATACATCAGGCCATAAAAAAAGTATTGAAGCTGATTTGTTAAGGATTAGCTGCAAGAAACTGAGAGCACAAAAACCTGTTGAAATTGATGCCCAGATGCCTGAATTGGCAAATAAATAAATAATTTTTTTATTATTTTTTGTTAAGTTATTATTAAATGTTTTGTATCATGATTCTCTCTCTCTCTCTCTCTCTCTCTTTTTTGGTGATAGCTTAGTGTGGAACTATGTAATGTTTCATTTTTAAAATAATATTTTAGACTTTCCCTAATCATATATAGATGCTTCCTGGTTTAATTTTTTTTTCTATTTACTTTATATTAACCTTTATTTTTAATGTTAAATTAGTAACTGAGTAATGTTAAATTAGTAACTGAAAAAGGGGAGAAATAATCAACAAGTAATAAATTGTAAAGAACATGAACATTTCCTCATAGCTTTTATATTTTCTGGCCAGAAATATTAGGAAAATACTTAATTGGTATTTTAGTGACTATGGCAGGAAAAGGACACTTATATGAAGGAAATTTTAAATTTACAATTTCTCTATTGTCACAGAATGGCTAGTTCACTTATAATGAATGAGGATGAATAGTTCCTTTATTAAAATAACTAGTTAAATATTTATTTTACACATGAATTTGCCCTGGCCCTTTTTAAAAAAATATAAATTAGGCACTTGAAATAATATATAATAAATCATATTAGATGTTTCCATAAATTACATTTTTCTGCTTTATTAATCAAAAATTAGAATTATAAAGGAATATAATTCTGTATGAATTTTTAATTATTTTTGATTAATAAAAGGCTTATTTATAAAACTAATTATTTTTTTTCTCTCTTTCAGTGGTACTTATCACAAAATGTATCCTTTGATATTCTGCTTTTAATAAAAACTATAAAGTTTTATTTTTTAAAACTCTGAGATTGAATATGAATTGTAAAATCTGCTAAAAATAAATTATATACTTGAATAAATCAATATTTTTATATGAATATTTTATATATTATCAATATTTTTATAAATGAAAACTAAACTGAAGTAATAAACTAAGTTTATCAGTGTTGTAAAAAAACTTTAAATTAGTTATTATTTTTTATTGATAAATAACCAAAAATATATGTGATAATCATAGGCTACAAAATTGTATCCAAAAAAAATTGCTCCAATTGCTCCAAAAATTATCCAAAACTCAATCCGAAAAAAAATTTCAGAATTTTTTAATTTTGCTATCTATTGTTGCTTGTTCATTCATGCTTCCTTTTATGTTAATATTGTAACTGATTTTCTTATAGTATCTATAGTGTAAATGATTTTCTAAAAGAAAAATATCACCTTTATATATAAAAAGTATGTTCTAATTAGTGATTGAACCTTTTGTTATATATAAAATATTCACAACAAACCAATATATTTTAATACATATGTTTAATTACTCTACATTGTCTTTAAAAACAATTGTATTATTAAATATTTTACAAAAATATAAAATGTTAATAGTAGTAGAGAAATCTTAAAAAGAAATATTTTTCGATGAAATCATTTACTGTAATAAAAGATTGATTAATAATAATAAAGATGTTTTTAAAATAATAAATTCTCTTATTTTAAAATCAGCAAAAATTTATGTATTTATGAGATAATCCTTCACTTGAAAAAAATCAGCTAGCAGGTTTTGATGATGTAAAGTTTGAAGCTGCCAGTGTTTTGGCCGACTTATATGAAAAAAAGGTTTGTACTTGCATGTTTCTTGCTATTTAATAAAATAAAGATAATTTTCCCTGATTGTGAAACAAAATTGTATTATTATTTCTTTTTCTGAGATTTTAAAATACATAGAGTTAAGTAAAGTAAAATAAGTATACACAGACTAAATTATAATTCTCAGATTTATTGTTTTACAGGCATATTGATTTTTTAAAATTATATTCATCATAAGCAATATTTTGAAAACTAACTCTTTTTAATTTGATTTTTTTTTCATTTTTTTGTAATTACTGGTGGTATTTTTGATTTTGAGTTTAATTCTACCTGTGGAGCTTTAAAGCTTATTTATTGCATTTATATTCATATTCAAGATTAAAGTAAATCTGAATAAATATATTAGTTATGCTTACTACAAAGTGTTTATGTCTAAATAAACTTTTATTAAATAAAATGGTTATAATATTATCCTTAAATATTGCAATATTCTAACACAATGCTTTCTGTTTTAAATGTTTCTTTTTTAAGAAACTAGTAACAGATACTTTTTATAATCTTTAGTTTTGCTTATTTATATGTATCCTGTTTTGAAGCAGTAAAGAACTTTTTTGTAGTGAATCTTGTAATTTTGAATTGCTTTCAGATGACACCTGATATTGTTTTACATTATATAAAGGGCATTTATATGAGATATGCATAAAAAATAAGTTGCCTAATGACTATTTACATTCATAATGAATATGAAAGTTAATTTTTGGAGTTTGGATTAAAACTTAAATGTACAAAAAAAAAAATCTCGTTAATTTATGGTGCAAGATATAACAACATGCAATATTATTGCAACTGAAATCAAGAGTAGTGTACATTAATTGGTTCTTAACTCCCCATATATGTCATAATTTACAATCCTTAACATGTGCTTTCATCATTGAAGAAATGTCAAAAAAAAGAGCCTTTGAGAGATTTTATTACACTCCGATCTTCTGAGGCAGCTGACCCTTTTATTCTTTAAAAACACTGTCCAAATTCAAGAAGTTTATTCAAATTTCAGGGTTGAATTAGAAAAAGGACATACATCTGAAATGTCCCTGGGTACACTTACTTACCTCAACTTCAAAACAAAGTTTTGACATTCTTTCCAGGAAGGAAACTGGTGGATTTTTTACCTTTTTAAAGAGCAATGTGGTAATTCTTCTCTGAAAAAATGAATTTGAATATTTGATTTGGACTTCTATCTTTTATTCTTTCTAACATTGAATGGAAGAAGGGAGAACAACATTTGATGTTATATCTAGAAGTCATGAGTTTTTTTTTTCTTTAATAATAATAAAGCTGAATATATGAGTTGGAAATCCAAAGGCAGACTACTTGACTTATTGCTGCCAAATTTGGCACACTTTTATTTTGGCGATTAAGAATGTGTGATTTGGAGTAATTTAAGTTTCCTATCAGAATTTTAAGTAATTAAAAAGGAAGCTGAATTTTTATGTTTCTTTATGATAACTTCCAAAAATTCTATTGTACAAAAATAATTAAATTAAATTTTACTCCATATTAAAATTTAAAAAAAATGTCTTTAATGATACAAATTTGATATTCACGAAATTTTTTCTAAAATTTCACAATTTTTATTTTTTAAATATTTATTTATTACCTAATTTCCAAGTATAGATTGCATTGATGCCTTGAAATTCAAATTGTTTTCATTGTTTCATCAAATATTTTATCACATATTTTTCTTCATTTATTGAAAACTAAAGTAAAAAAATTCTGGGTAGTTTACAAGATGAATTTAAAAAATGAAATTAAAATGTTGCAAAATTTAGATAGGTGAACAGTTCATTGAAATTTTTAATAGGGCTCCAACAATATGGAACTGGTTACCATTAGAAAAATTCATATTTGCAGTTTAACAGAATATATTTTGAATGATTAAAAGCAACAAATTAAATAATAATTAAAATCATAAAATAACAGTTTTAATGTCTGTTAGTCTTTTGGAATCATGGACAGTAATTTTAATCTACGGAATTAGACTGAAATTTGAAATTAAATATAACCATATTTCTAACAAATCAGTTTAATAGTTATTTGGAATTCTATCAAACTTAATCCAACAGAGAATTTATAGTCTGGAATAATGAATAAGGTTGGGAGCAAGGATGCATTGTTGGCATATTTAAATATCATTACATTCTTTTTCATACAATAAAAATTGGTACATTGGTTTTAATCAGGAGCCTGGCTTTTTGTTTTTACCAATTATTTTAAGCATTAAATCTCTATTTTAGTATATAATATTTAGCCTATTATTTTTCTATTTAATTACAAGCTAGCATATTCCTATTATATACTCTAATTTGGCTGCATATGGAAATAATATACATTGAAACAATTTTGATTAATCTTAATAGACACATTAAAAAACCATTTGTAGATTTGTTTTTCAAATTCTTAGAACAACTTATTTTTAATAAATTGAATGTTCTACTTTCACAACATTAACTTTTTATAAGAAATGATTGAACTGTTAAAAAGCTGAAATAATAAAAAAAAGTTAATTTTTGATAATAATAGGTTGTTTTCCAGTGAGCAAAATGGACAAGTAAGATCTGTAAAAGCTTTTCTGTAATAATTAAATGTCTTATAATATTTTGCTTGACATATTTTACAGAATCAAATGCACATGGCTAAATCTATGGTTGGTAAAGCTGTAGAAATATCTCAGCAGTCTCCATTTTGGCATTCTAGGCTTTTATTTCAACTTGCAGTAAGTATTCAGTTTTATTATTTAAATTTCCAAGTTTCCTCCAGCAAATATGAATCTTTAATGATTTTCTTTTCCTAGCATTTTCATGCAAGTGAAAAAGAATATGCAGCAGCCTGCAGTGTATTAGGTGTTGGAGCTGAATTTGCTCACATTTCTGGAGCTCAGTATACTCGTATACTTTTCTTGCTGAGCAAAGGGATGGTAAGTTTTTTTTTTAATTATTAACTATTATTTTGTATAGATTTGTTAAATTTTGAGTTGTCAGTAAATTTTATCTGTTTCTGTCATTTTTTACTGCTTTTTTTTGTACTATGGAGTATTTCTAAAGATTATTAATTTAAATATCTTTAAGAAGATTTATGAAATGAATTATATTTCTTTATCATGTTGGGGAATATATGAAATTTTATTTGCTACAATATAAGTGGATTTGAATTTCTATGTGCAGATTTTAATTTATAGAATTTTGAAATATTTCTTATTCAGTTTTGATATTATTAATGACTTTGTTGATTGTGTTTCTAGGTATCTAAACTTTGTTTCAACTATTATTTTTTTTAAATTTAAAATAATTCTATAAACAAATTTATTTTTCATAGCATTGAAATTTGTGGACAATTGACCTGTTGAAAGGATTTTATGTCAGTTTTGCAGTAAATTTCAGATTTGTTTTTTGATTAACTATCTTTATTTTGACACATACACATATATTATATATATAACCATCACATTAAATACCCATGTGTAATCTGAATTTCCTGGGGAATTGTTTGTACTTATCTTCCAATGTATGTATTATACTAAGATATATCTAGGAATTTTCTATTTTTCACATTTGTGCATTATAAAGCTTTGTTTCATGTGATCCCTTTGCCCTTTATAAGTAAGCTATAGCAAAAAAAAAAAAAAATGTTTTTGGAGTGTAACGAACCTTATGTATTTATTCATTTTCTGACAAATACAAGATAATTGGAATCCTACTGAATAAATATTATCAAAGTCATAAATTTATCTTTGATTGTTATTAATCTTACTTTGAGCAATGAATTTCTGTAAAAACTTAATTCT
>JAOUZG010009953.1:2643719-2667489 GCA_026289955.1 Argiope argentata
TATATATATATTGATAAAAGAAATTTCAAATAAAAAAAACTAAACTTTATAACTCAATTTTTTTATATTTTATTTCTTAACTTTTTTTTTCCTCCAATGATTCGCTTTACTATTGCCGAAATGTCTGGATCCTGAAATACCCAGGGATCTTTATTTCCTCTAAGTTTATTTTTCCTTTGCTTTTTGCTTTTACTTCCAACCCTTGACAACTAAGGGAGCTTATCATGAGAAGCTGCTACTATTCTATTTCTTTCTTGTTTTTCATGGACACTAAAAGTTTTTCATGAAAACCAAAACTCTCGCATATTGATTGTGTGGCAACCCATTTGATGGATCCACTATTGATCGTTGTTTTGATATTGGGCTAGATTACTCACTTCAGTGGCTAATCTTCAAAAAAATTAAATGAAAGGGGGGCCTTAGCATTAAAAGGGGCACAATTCCAGGAAGTGAACATGAAAATGTAAAGCCAGCTGAAACCAAGGTGTAAATGCTGAAATTAGACTTGTCCAAAGTCAGCAATTGTCTATCCTTGTTGATCATGATGATGATGATTCCAGAAAGGATCACTTCAATGAACTATGGAAAAAAGCAACTGAGTCTTCTAAAAATTACTGTTCTCTTTTTTGTTGGAATCCTGAAGTAGAGAAAAAAAATATTATTGTGTTGCCATTTTGTTTGAAAATCCCTTTGTTGATACAATAGATGAGGTTGCTTCCATTTTTCAACCTGATGATTTGTTAGTTGAATCTACTTCACTAACAAACACAAGCAAACACAGAAAATTTATGAATCTGCAATTTCTAGCCCTGATATCATTTATTGTCTCTGCTCATGCATCTCTGTACTCTTTTGAAGGAATTTTAAATTGTAAGAAATTATTATGTGTCTTGGTTGAAATTGTAACTAATTAATTTACTACATCTAAGTTATGATTTATTGTAATTTATTCATGTGTACCAAACTGCCATTCAGTGGAATAATCCATTTCTTAATACTGAGCTCTACTTAACAGTTTCGTAGTGCTAAGCTTGCTTATATTCATTCATTCAATCAAAATTATCAGAATTAATCAAAGCTAGTTATATAAATTTACTGGCTTTTTCAAACATACTGTACTGGAAAAAATTATCACATTAAGCAGCTTTTTGTAATAAAACAAAGTGGATGAACTGCAATGACAATTTTCTGCAAGACCTGATCAGATTTATGTTCAAATTCCAAGAGAAGTTATATTATTTTGAGGAAAGCAGAGCAAAAATCCTTAACTCTCATATCATTTTTATAAAAGCAGTAGATATTTGTCATTTTTTTAAAGAAACGAAAAAAAGTTCATCTGTTTGCATCTTCCAATTCTGCTCATTTGCATTTTTTGTGCTGGATCTGTAAATCTCATAGAAGTTAATCTAAATTTTAAAATTCTCTGCTATGGTAGCTTTCCAGAAATTTTTAAATAAAAATTTGCCAAAAAAAAAGATTTTAAATATTTTATTGGTGAAGGCAGTCACTCTGAAATTAGCAAGGCAAGGTATTGTTTACCAGATTTGACATCCATATAAAGTTCTTCCTTTTCCTAAATCTTGGAGAAAGAGAATGAAAATGCTGAAAAAGATTTATGGTATTCTAGTAGCTCTACATTTTGATTATTTTAATTCATTCTTTTTTTTTAATTACATAAAGTTTAAATTACAAGGTATAAGAAACTTTATTAATACCTTTAATTCGGTTTGAAATAAATTCCAAGAAAGCTTCTTGTCATCCGATATTCCACTCAAATTACGTTGCTATGATGAATGAATCTGTTCATTATAGTATTTTGCAGCTGCTCAATATCATTCAGCTGTACAATTTTAAATTTTTGATGCTGATCCTTATCATATTCTTTCTTTCGAGCAAAAAGTCAACATTCTAGTGTTAGCTTCAGATTTTAATAATGCCACCATTATATCTACTAATTTCTTTTGTTTACCATCCTGGAATATCCAACAATTTTCCTTTTTGATAAATCTACAGTTTTTCCAGTTGTTTACTTTTTTATTCATCATTGCCAGTAGTTATCTTTTATGCCAATTTTTACACCAGAGTTCAAAATCAGACGTGTATGCTAGTTATAGCATTATGCTTCTGATACACTGAACTAGCATTTACATATCAATTGTTCTTGGTGGTTATTACTTTTCAAGAAATTTTGATGTTTGTTCAACATGATCTCATCATTTATACTGACGGATGTAGAGTTTTGGAGAAAATTTCAATATGACAATCAATTGTATCCAATTATTTTCAAAATAATGCATACTGTATGACTTCATTAAAATAAGGATTTTAATTTTTTTGTTGAGGTCTGAATTGTGAGCATTTCACACAATAAAATGGCTGACTTTTCTGCCAAATACATTTTTTTTTAAATTATCAAATTTGTTATTATGATATCAAGAAATATCTTTATTTTACTACCTTAATTTTATGATGCAAGTAAAACTGAAAAATTCATAGCAAACTGTTTGAAATTTCATATCAAGTTGTGATTTACGGCAGATAAGTATTTCAGAATTGGCTGGAATCTGCCAATGATTACAACTCATCTTATTGATTTTTAAAAGCAAAGCATTCAATCAAGATATGATCAATTCCTATCCTGAGCATTTATTTTATATACTGTAATCTGTTATAACCTTATAGATTTGGTGGATGAAGCCACCTTCTGTATGTTTGTAATATCTTTAAAAGTTCTTTTCTTTTTTTCTTTGTATTTGATATTTCTAATTGTCCCATTTTGTTTAGATATTTTATTTTTGCTGTTGAATCCTTTCTGTTTCTATTTTTAAATAATTAGACTAATTTACTATTTTTAGATGGATTTTTATTTGTTTATACATTTTCCAAAATATATTTACCTACCCATCATTACAATGATTTACAGCATGGAACACTTTTGTATTTAAATCTTTATCATTCATTTTTTATTTATTTAGAACAGAAAAATCAAAATTTGCAAATAATAATTATGTGTATATTAATATCATTTCTTGATTGTATTAAGTAATAATATGAGACAAAATGTTATATTTATAACATTTGCTTTTTAATAGTAAGATCAGATAAATATTTTTATTTTTTGAAATTCAATTTTAATTATTTATTAAGCTTTGTATTAAATAAAAAACTTACAAATTTTGTTGTCCCATTGCTATTACAAAAAAAAAAAAAAAAAAATCAAAGGACAACATTCTTCTCTATCTTATATAGTAACTACATAGATGTGTTGCAATTGCTGCTACAAGACAAAATATATTGGTATATCAACAGTTAATGTAAGATTTTTTCTCCCCTAAATTAAGATTACATTGATCAGCTAAAACTAGAAAAGCAAATAGTAATCTTTTATTTGCATTGAAATTGATGTCTTTCCTTTATTTGATTCACTTTATAATATTAAATGCATTTATGTCTGTCAATAGATATAAATTAATATTTCCCTCAAAGTGTTAACTCAATTCAGCTTTATTACTTTTATTAAATATATAAAATGTTTGCAAGATATGAATTAAGTTCTTGAATGATATTACATTTTTGAATTATTTGTGATAACTAAACCTTTTAAATGTAAATCGTCCCCTTTAAATTATTAATATTTTACAGTTTTATGAACTTTTCAAATATTTAAAACTGCTAATTGATATTCATTTGAATAAAATTGACATTATTAGGCTTCCCATGCCCTACAAATATGCAAGCAAGAGCCAAGACTTTTTGTCCGGCACCGGCCACAAATTAATGCTTTGCTGGTAAGTTATTTTTGATTAATCTGGATTGGATTCGAAATTATTTATCTTAAGCTAAAAAAAACCTTTTATATATGGTTATTTTAAATGCAATTTAGCAATTCCATAATATACAAATGCTTTTTAAAAAATTGGAATCAATTTTACATTTTATAGTTGCTTTTTGTTATGGTTGTTAAATATTCTTAAGAACATTTCTTTTGAAATGAGTATATATTCCTACTACATATTTTCTTTAATATAATTCAAGCCTTTTAATTTTTTAAACTTATTTTATATTATTTTGCATTCAAATTGAATTATTAATAATTCCTAGATTTATTAAAGTAAATGTAAATTAAGTTATGCCAACATCTTTAGAGGTTATATATTTGGTATGTTTTGCATAATTTATAGATTAGAATATATATATATATTTTTTTACCTTTATAAGCTTTTGAATAGGAACTGCTGTGTATTGGAAAAAACTTAAGAATACTTAAAAAGCTCATTGTGCTATGGATTTAAAAGTTTTTCTATAATTATTCATTTTTACATTTTTAATTACTCAGGATTTTTTAATAGTTAGCTTATCATTTTTGCTCCACAGTAAATTTTCCCTGGATCATAAAAAAAAAAAAAGTTGATTTTCATATCTTCCCAATCTATTATCACACAAATTTGAATTTAAGAAAAAAATTCTTTATTGAAATATAATTTATTTCTGTGCCTTTTTTTCTTTATTTTCAAATTAACTTAATTTCGTTCAAGCCTGTAACAGTACTTTTGATGTTATGCTTAAATTGATACTTCTAAAGATATTTAGTCTTGTACTTTCACCAAACAGATATAGTAAAACATATCCAAAGAAATGGAAATTCAAGGGAAACTGACCGACAGATAGACACACACACAAATCCATTTATGAGGATTGATTTAAAAAATTGAAATAAATAAATAAAAATAAGATCTGAAAAAAAGAGAGAAAGTTGAATTCATTAATGATATATGTATCAATCGAACAGTTTTTGACACTCATAAAAAAAGAAGAAATCAAAATTTTAAATATGGACAAAAATTTAAAACTATTGATTGAAAGGCTTAAATTTTTTTTTTATTTTCATCTCCCTTGTGATGATGCATTCTGCACATACATGGTTATACAACTCTTGAAAAGAGTTTTTGTTATCTGCATGTTTTTATGAAGATTACAGTTATGGGGAAAACATGAATAATGCTCTTTTGAAATATTATTCATAATCAATAAATTTTCAATATAATAAATTGTATATTTTTCTTTAAGGTTTAATTTTTAAATTTAATTATTCATAAAATCAAGTTGAATAACTTATTGTAATTTTTTTTGTGTTTGACTGTTTTTGTTACAAATTTGTTAAATTGATTGTTAACACTACATTAAATCATTATATTCTAAATTGTTTTGAAAATAATGAGAGTAGGCTGAACAAAAATTCTTAATTCTTTTACTGTGATAGTTTGCTCTGCTGAAGTAATGCTCCTGATTGTAACATTATGCTGAAAAATTTACTGAATGGACACAGGTTAAATATTTGTAACTGAAGTCTTGTATGCTGACCACAAACTGCTGGACAGTGATTCTTGTCTAAATTACTTAAAAATCATCGTGGCGGTTTATTTTATGAAGTAAAAGAAATGATGACAAAGTCTATCAATCTATAAAATGCTTCACACATAAATAAAAAAACTCTCTTGATATCTCATAGTTATTAGCATATTTCATTTTAACTGTTTTATATAATTTTTTTTTAAATAAATGTTTTTACCTACATTCTTGATTAGATGTTCTAAATTTAGAAATTGAATATTTCTGCAAGTTCTGTAGCTAGAACTCTTGTATATAAGATGAATTTAAGAGAAGTATCTTATCATTTAAAAAAGATTTCCCCCATAACGAATATATAAGAATAAAATGTTTTAAACTTTTTTATTATGAATCTATTTTAAAGCCAAAATTTTTTCATACTGTTTCCTACTTAATTTAGTGAAACTTAACATTTGAAATTAGATACATAAGTACAATATTTAAGCCTTTGGGTCCATGATTCTTATACAAAAATAGGTTCAAAAGTTGTGAAACATTTCCTTCCAGACATCTTGGAGCTTTGAAAAGAACCTGCCAAATGCTGCAAAACATACTTGCATGTTTCACAAAACCATAGGCAATTAATACTACCTGTGAACTCAAATCTGAATGAAACCATGAATGAGAAAAGAGCAGATAGCACAATTAAATAGACAGAAAAATACACCCTAGTAGAAATCACGGGATGTGCAGTGAGAAGGTTAAGAAACAAATGCTTTTTCTACTTTATTTGGCACATCTTATGTATGTGTAGGTACAGATATTTCAAAAACGGAGGGAAATGTGTGGTGGTATTTATGTAATGAGCAATGTCTTTTCCTCATTTGTAAATTTTTAATTTTTTATGTTTAATTAGTTCTAATTCTTTTGTCTATATATTGTAGGGTTTATATGCTATGTCAATGAATTGTATGGAAGCTGCTGAAGCTCAGTTTGGGACAGTTGTGAGAGTAAGTTTTCAAAAATAATTTTTAAGCTCTGAATTTTACTTTCCATTTGTCAAATTAAAACATATTTTGTGATTTTAAGACTACATATTAGATTTTAAAACTGAAAAAAAAGTAGTTCTTCAGGCTAATTAAAAAATGAAAAAAAAATGGCTTCATTTCACTAAAAAAGAAAAATTCATTTACTGCAAATGACATGGAGAATATTCAAAATTTTATTTCACCAAAAATGTATACAACTAGCATATCATAAACCAAAGAGAAGTTGACAACTTTTCTTTTTTTCCTTTTCTTTTTTGTCAAAGGCAGTATTGGTGCTTAAAGCATTTTGTATTGCAGTGTTTTCACTAAAAGTAATGAGAATATATATATATATATACATATAAAATATAATATAATATCTGTGTGTGTGTTTATTACATCCTAATATCTTTTCAAATGTATGAGATTTTGTTCCAAATATAATTTACATATCAATTTTTATATATTTCAATAAAAAGTAGGTTTCCAAAATATCTTTTTCCCTTCCAAAATTTAAATGAAATATTCACAAATATAGAAATAGTGTGCTTTTACTAATTGTTCTTTAAATTATTGTTTTGCATCTTTAAACAAATTATTTTTGAACAGAGCAATGCTACCAGCGAGTTGCGTATTCTTGCCAGTCTTAACCTGGCAATAGTATACCTTAGAAGCAAGCGGGATCATGAATTAGTTGAGTTATTGTCTCGACTGAACCCAGAAACCTTACCTTTAGTGTAAGTTTGATTAATTTTTGTGTTAAATTTGTGAGTTTTCATATTCTTGTAAAAAAATTCTGCTCAGTTTAAATGTTAATTCTATTCTAGATCTCATAGCTTAAGAGCTGCTGCTTATTATGTTCATGGTTTGAATGCATTCTTCCAAGCCCGTTACAATGATGCAAAGTAAGGCAGTATTTCAACATTAAACAAATAATGCATTTTTAAAATATCCTATAAATGTTACTTAAATATACAAACATATATATCTGTTTTATATTAATTCTTTATATATAAATATTAAATGTAATGATCTATGAATATTAATTTATACTAATTTTTCAGTTGAAGTAGGAAGCAACTATTTACAAAGTTACTAGTTGCCTCCTACTTCAACATATATGAAAACTAATGGATTTTTCTTTTATGTGCACAATTTCAATAACTGCTATTCAAAATGTGATTCTTTAAAGTGAAATGTTTTACGTTCTTATGAAACATGATTTTAAAAAATTCTAAAGTAGTAAACTAATGAATTAATGTATGTGCAATTCATATATGCTAACTAATGAATTATAAATGAAACGGGAGTTATTACAACAGATTTTAGTTATGAAATTGTTTTCAGATAATTGAAAATTAATAGCAAATTAAAATAGGTGAGATTTTTGGAGATTAATTTATTAAATTTTAATCTCTGTGTACAAAAACAATGCTTATTTTATTTGTATTCATCATTATGGTATGCAGTTGGTAAAAATTTTAATATGATTTAAGATTCTAATTAAATTTTCAATTTCCTGTTACATCATTAATCATTATTTTATGTAATCCTCATCAAAAAGAGCGATATTTTTCTAATGCATATTTTTCATTAAATTTAGGCGCTACTTAAGAGAAACTTTGAAGATGGCGAATGCTGAAGACTTAAATCGGCTAACATCTTGTTCATTGGTTCTGTTGGGGCACATTTTCTTCTCACTTGGAAATAGTAGAGTAAGTCTAGTTTTTCTTTTTCCTTTTAAATACACGTTAAAATTCTTCATTATATTTTAAATGTTGAAAAAAATGTAACATCTTTTTAATAAGCTTAGTGTTGATCATTAACGTGGGAGGAAGGATGCTATATATTTAAGTTTAGTGATGATCATTAATGGATGTGGAGGAGGGACTATATGGTTATTAATAAGTTCGAAGTTTCTAGTTTACTGTAAACTAATTTAGCTGATGCTTAATGCATTTTGTTTTAGTGTTAACTTTATGCACAATTGTTTTTAAAAATCTATATTTGTTTGAATCATTTCTTCAGAAAATGCTGTACAACATAAATTAAAAAGTATAATATAAAAGCTAGCTAAGTACAATATAAAAGCTAAATTATTTGTGAAACCAAGTTTCTATACATCATACAATTATACTTTCAATATCTAAAAGCAACCAATTTACAATATTCTTCTTATTGAAGAAAAAAATTATATTTTTAAATTATAATATTATTTTTGTGTTGATCATAAATAATAGAAAAAATTTCCAAGGTTGTAGAAAAAATATATTGAAAATTTAATCATTTTTTTAAAAATTCTAAATGCTATTTTTTTTTTCTCTGGGAGGCTAATATGCTTTGCTGTGATATAAAAGCTTTATTGATATATGTGGTGTCATATTAAGATTTATTACATCACAAGATTTATTGCATCAATGGTTAAATTGAAATCTTACAATTTAAAGTAAATAATAATAATGAAGATTTAAATTACATACATTAAGTACTATTGACCACATGTTACAAACATGCTTAACAGTTATTTGAAAGACACTAGTTAAATCAACTACATTACAAGTAATTTAAAAACTTTTTTAAAAAAAACTTTTTTTATATATTTTTCTATTTAAAATGGCTTATAAAGTAACTAATCAAATAAAAGATAAAGATGAAAACCAGATTAAAATTGTATTTCTTTTTTAAATCCACCATGCCAAAATATTTGCATTTCTTATTTTTGTAAATAAATTTAATTTTTGATAAAATTCCATATTTTGTAGCTTTTCAAATTCAGATATCAGTACTATCCTTTGGATTACAAACATATTAAATTAATTTTATTATATATATTTACGATTGAAGATAAATGGTTATGATTATGTCAAATTTACTTTTTATAATATTTCTGAAAAATCCCCCACTCCATTTTCTACATAATAGTAATTATTATTATTATATTGCCAAGGTTAGAAAAAATAATCTTCAAGACCAATAGAAACCACTAGTGAATGTACATATACAGAATCAACATCTTCAATAAGCAATTAATTTGGAAAAGAATGTAGACTGTATGACTTAATAGCTTGTAATAAGAAATATGTTCAATTTTTTTTTACTTTATAACTAAATATATTACATTAATTTTTAATGCATTTCCCATTTGACTGAGTTAAATATTGTTGTATATGCCTCTTTAATTACAAAATATTAAGGTAATTCACAAATTGTTTTACTAACCACAAACATATAAATAATAATAATAATAAGCAAATTTCCTTTTAACATTATAGGAAAGTATGAATATGGTAACACCAGCTATGCAACTTGCCAGTAAAATTCCAGATGTTCATGTTCAACTCTGGGCTTCGGCTCTTTTAAAAGGTAAGTTATATAAATTGAATGCTTTTAAAATGGAAATTGAAACTAAGAAAAAAAAATCCATTTCTACAACTATTCATTTTAACATTTTGCAATTTTGGAATTTTATTTGTATTAATTTAACTTTATTAATTTTCTTTGAAGACTCTTAATAACAATGATATGAAATTCTCAAGTTGAATGAACTCTTATACCACACTACTATTTTCCAAAAAGAGACTTGATCTTGTATTCTCGCAGAATGTGTTTTTCAAAGTTTAGATGGATTAGTGAATAACATTTCATTTGCATAAATAGTAAGCCTGCCATTTACACCCATGATATACATCCATGTTAAAATATGATGTTTGAATTCTGAAGTGACCCCCCCTCCTTTTGTTGCTATTTGTTTCTGATTTGCCAGAATAATCTTATTATAGAAATTGACTTTCTGTCATCAATCTTAAACAAGAATCATGTGAATGCTAATTACCTGTAGTATTGAGATTGAAGGAAGTTTAGATATGGAAAAAGGAAAAAAAATTCAGCATTCTTTTTTAAAACTATGAATACCAGCATTATAAGGCATTCCAGATCATTGAGACAAAAAAATATATTTGAATTATGCTTAAATATTAATTTAAGATGGATTAGCTTTTACAATTGGCTTTTAAAATGAACCATTCTGAAAACTAAACTACCTTTCTAAAGTTTGTTCTAGCTATTATGGACACTCTGTATATTGTTTCACTTCTTATTTTGTTGATTATTTATCAATTTTAAAGCTGCATTTTGTTTTGCTTTTAAATTGAGTTTTCTTTCTTTTTCATTTGGAGATATAAGTTATGAATGTTCACTTTTTTACTTTGAATCTGAAAAAATGAAAGAAAGTATAAAAAATAAAAATAAGGCTGAGAATAAGAAATGCAAGTCAGAGCTATTCATGGAGCACTCCTTGAAAGCGTAATATGCTTATAACTAATTGATTGATTTGAAGAGCAAAAGCAATCTTTTTTTTTCTCTAAAAATAATAAGAATAAGAAGGTGCTAGAACTAAAAAAATACCAGACCTAGCCTGGAACACAAACAGTTTTCTTCTTTTTTTTCTCATTCCTGAAATTTACCTTTATTCTGCGTGTTTTTAGATTTTGATTGTTGTTTCTCTGTTTTGATTTTAAATAATTTTGACTTATTTATTTTTTATTGTTTGTTTGATTGAGGTACATGTTTAATTTTTTAAATTATTATTGGTATGAAACTTTTTTGAGATTTGAATTGTTAGTTATTCTTTGTACAAAATACTGAGTATCATTGGTCATTATTGCATATATTATTTGTATATTATGAATGAACATTAGCACTTTCAGTACTACTAACACGCTATCTAAATAACTAAATCTACTACTAATCTAATACTATGCTATCCAAACTAGCATAAGAGACAAATTTTTACTCGCAGAAGCCTGCAATTGGAATTATCTGAAAGATGAGACATCTCGTCAATGGCATTGAAAGTGTTAAAGAGCTGGCTGGTGGAAGATGGAAGTGGGTTTAGGGAGGGAGGCTTGAATACTTTTAACTGCTGAATTATCCCTTAAAAAATTGCATGGTTTCCTATAGATTAAATGCTTGGGCATTTTTTTCATTCCTTAAATAATATGTTAATTTTGAAATTGAAATTTTTTTTTCTATTTATGGCTAAGATAGTTTTTATTAAACTGTTAATTTCTGAGTATATTCATGAGCTAATATTGAGTTTGTCATTTGTATTTCTCTTACTAATTTGCATTTAAAAGTTAAATTATTTATATTTAACATACATTTTCTGTTTGTATACTTTTTAACTATATTTCCTTTATTCCAGATCTGTATCGTCTCACTGGAGACATGTTACGTGAACAAGAGGCTATTCAAACTCATAGCAATTTTTCACAACTTTTGTTAAAAGATCATTTTCAGGCATCTCAGCTTCCTGAGCACAGTTTAATACAGGTTAGATAAGACTATGTATACTCTAAGTTTATTTAGGATAAATTTATTATTTGTTTGACTAATTTATATTTTTAATTTATAACTTAAAATAGATTTACCAATTCTTGGAATCGGAAATCCATTTGAATTTTTCATTAATACTTTCATTCAAATTATTTGCTACAATCATGCCTATTGTATAATAATTAAAATAAATTGATTCTTGAATTTCAGGCTTATGAAATTTCTTTTGACAATTGTTTTTCTTTTTGCACTATATTTATCTTTTATGGATTCATTCTTTAATGAAATGTATGATTTGATGGAAGCATCAATTAATTTAAGCTCTTATTTCTAATACAAAACTTTGATTATTAATTTGAAATTAAAACTAATTTAGAAGACAAAACTGAAATAGCTGATGTGATAATTCCCTTTCACATAGCATTGTACTCATGTTATTTTTTTAAGTATCTAAGCATAAAATCTATTTTAAAAAGTCATTTTGAAACCAAACGATTTTTAATCCCGTAATATATTATTACCTAAACCTTGCAGAACCATATTGCTCTTAAACAATTTAGTTCAAATATCTTTGATGACAGAAAGATTTTCTGTGAAAAATAAAAGTAATACTTTTAGATTATCTATCTTCAAATATGGACACTTTCTACAGTTTCGGGCATGCATTGTCAAGCATTGATATCTCTAAAATAAGAATGAAATAAATGATGGAAGAGAATATGTTTGCATTTTATTTAACAATACAGAAAACTTCTTTATTGATAGAATCATGTGACTTAGTTATTATATCATCATCAAATTCCTGTGGCCCTTGGAAATTTCTTGAATTTTATTTTCCTGAACTAAGTGCTCAAGAATAGTACTTGATTTTTTCTTATTTTTTATTAGTCTCTCAAAAAAATAGATAAGATGCATCCTTCTTTATTCTTAATTGAAAAGGGAGCAGTGGCTTGTGTGAATTTTGTCTTGAGAATTCCACAATCAACCAAAAAAAGGGGGGATTGTGGATGTTAATATATGATTGTCAAAGGGTAGCAACCAGGATTATTCCCTGCAATTGATAAGAAATCTTCTACAGACCAAGCAGTCTTAGATGATATTATTTTGCCATTGATTGCATCTTTACAATGCATAGATTATGAATTAAAAATAGTTTTAGAAGTATGTATATGAAAATATGATATATTATTCATATTTTTCATGTAAGGATATTTTAAACATATGTTCTCATTCAGCAAAAATAATCAAATCAGTTAAAGGGAAAGGATAATGCTCTCTTGATTTCATTTATTTCCATATATTAAGAATGATTTTTTTTAAAGTCTGGTTTATCTTAAACACAAATCTTTGATGTCCAAGCAAATAGATTTATGCATACAGTTTTGTAATAAAAAATAAGAAGAATTTTGATATCAGATTTAGGAATTCAGTTTCTATGGGCTGTTAGAGTCAAAGATATTTTGAGATTTTCAATACTCTTCAAAGAAACTAAAATTGAGAAAATATCATCTCTGTGATGAATAAAGTTCATCAGTAAATTTGAGGCATTTTAATTGTTGATTGATAGGATATTAAAAAAAATTCAATATTATTAGTAAATGTGGAGCAATCGTACTTTGTCGATTATCACGTCGATAATTCATTAGTTACGAGGAGTTAATATCCACATGGGATATTAAACTAATATTAAAGATTCAATTCTCTTACCAAACTGAGGTTTTTCTAACCATTGATCAAAATTATATATTTTCTATTCAAGACTTATCATTTTAACAATATGGGGAGAATGAAGAACAAAGACCTTCTGGCTCCCTTTAATCCCACTCTTTTAGAAATAAAATGAAGTATCCTCCCCCCTCCCTAATAAATTCCAAATAAATGCAAAAAAAAAAAACTGATATTATTTTACTAAAATTTAACTTTTTGAATAATGCAACTACATATTTGAGAAGTTAGAAGTATATAAGAATCAAATTAAAAAAATTATCAAATTATTTAGATTTAAAATTTCATAAGAAATTATAGGAAGTAATTAAAACTGGAACAATGCCATCTATTATTCAAACCAAAATTGAAAGGGGATTGTTTTTTTAAATAAAAAAATGAGGTTGAGAACTTGTAAAATAGAAATATTTGTTGCAATATATTTTGTTTCATATGAGTACAATGAAAACAAGAAAATCAAATCACATTATTTTGGGAATGAGGCTTGTGACATAAACAAAAATTTCTAGGTGAATTTTTTTATTATTATTTTACATACGTGAAAAATTGAAATTTAATTATCTGCATGAACATCTCAAAAATCAGCTTTTAATATCACATTTACAAAAGTTCTTATTTAAAAAAATAACTGAATGACTGCAGAAAATAAAACCTAGAAAAATGTCATTTTGAGCATATGATTATATGAAATGAAATAAATACGAAATGTGATATTTTTTTGAAACTATAAAGGCAGGACAAAGTTGCGAGATGAAGTTTTTTGGATCGTTTGCAGTACTAAAGTGACTCATTCAATGAAACAATTTAAATGTGCAAAAATATAATTTAACTTGCACGAGCACATGGTGTTTGGCCGTTCAAGAAACTATGTTCTGACATGATACATAGAAATATGCATGGTGGATTTCTTTTAAATCTTTTCCCTGTATTGTTTGAAATATTTCATTAAAGTTGCTATCAATTGTTTCTGTTTGTCATTTCTATGAAATAATATCTTCAATTTTGCTTATTATTTCTTAATTTTAAATAATTAATATAATGCTTAGAAGATTATGTTTTTAGTTTTAACTATTGCAATTTTGTAAAACATGACTTATATTTATTCTTTTATGATATTTTAAGTGCATTCTTATTAATTGTATATCTCAAAATACTGTAAATATTAGAATATAATTTTAATGTCAATCTGCATTACATCCATTGAATTTTATCACATTTGCAATAGCTTTCAGTAATAGTAAGCTTTTCGTCATAATTGCTGGTTTTATTTATTTATTTATTTTTAAATCTTAAAATCAGGCAAGATTCAAAACTTTATTTGCCAGCTAGAAAAATTGAAAATGAAAGTTATAAAAAAATTATCTTTAGAGAGAGAAAGAGAGTAATCTCATTATATTTTCAAACTGATTTAAACTGGTTAATTATTTAAATTAAGAAAAAAATCCCTTCAAAAATAATAATGTTCTCACAAGATAACTTGAAATTTGCACCGTAAATTTCATTTAATTTTGTCTTTTGTTAGTTTGTTTTGCCTTATGAATGTATTTGTGAAGTGATTATCTAATAATATCCATGCAGTGATAAACAATAAAGTTTCTTGTATTTTGGCCTTGAAATCCACTTTAAACTGTAGATTATGGTTTATTAATTGAAAAATGACAATTACAGATGTTTTGTTTTAACATTGAACTTTATTGTCATTGAATTTTCCCTAAGGGTCCTTGATTCCCCCCACCCACCCACGAACAGAATGGAACCCTGTAGCAGCCACAGATAATCTATAGAGGTAAACTCTTCATATGAACAATAAATACATAATTTTCAAATAGAAAAGATACAATTCAAAGAGACAAGAAGGGTGAAAAAATATGACAAAGATGATATAACAAAGATCAGTGTTTTTGTAAATAGGCTCATATGACTTGCTGTCTAGCACCACTCTACTAGATAAAATCATCCAAAAATAATAGTTATATACTTCTGAAGGGAACTATACAGCATCTGCTGAATGTTAATTTTGTAAAAAAATTATTATATCTATTGTTTCAGTGGATTGAAGGTGATCCACCTCTTCTACCTGTACAACCTCAAACTCCTGCCACATCTCTTCTGTGAAGAATGTAAACATGTGGATCTCTGATGTGCCTTGTGAATGTTTTCCATCGTAAGACTAACAAGCACAAATATTCATTTTCATCTCTGATTAGCCATTATTTGTAAAATCTCACTCATCAAAACTATCCAAATGAACTTACCATGCTTGATTTTACCAAGCAGCATTTCTCTACCATTTCTGTATCCCTCCTTGGCAAGAATGGATCCTTCATTTTGCTTCCCTGTATAGTTACATCTAATGGCATAAAAATAAGGACTTTTATCATTTTTTAAAACATTTTTATTTTCATATGATATCACTGCTTATTGTTTATTTAAAACAATAAATTCTAATTTTTATTGAAATGTAAACATAGATTATATTTTTTCAGTTATTTTTGTTACTGTTGTAGCATAAAATATATGTATTTTAAACTTACCTGTAATATTTAAATATCTCTGTACTATAGGCGCCATTCGAGATCTGCATTTGCTTGTATCTAAATTATTTGTTGTTGTGTATTTTTAATAATAATTTCCTTTCAAGTAGTTTGGATATAAAATTAAAAACTAGAAAGTAAATGTTTTAACATTATAGGTTAATAAAACAGAAATATTCATTGAGCAAATTTCTTTGACAGTGAACAAGTGGTGTTGATATGAATGGTGCAATGTTACTTTTATTAGTTGAATTGAAAATTGAATTACTATTTTGGTTTCAATGTTTTCACTGTAAGATTTAATGAATTCTATATTAGTATTGAATGCTTGAATTAAAACTTGCTTAAAATTCCATAATATTTTTCTTTAACTATTGAAAATAAACTGTCAAGCTATAAAAATTAAAAGAAATCTATATGTTGTCAATAAACTATAGTGTTGTTATCATCTTAGTAACATCATGTAATATTTATGTTTTCATTTATATCTGCTGCAGAGGTTTGAATACATTTTCTTTTCCTTAACAATTTGGAATATGTGTTATGGGCATTATTATTTAATCACAAAAAAAAAGTATTTTAAAATTGGAAAAAATTATATACATTTTTAATGCAATATTTCTTTATTATACTTAGCATGTTTTCAAATCTGCCTTTGATATAATATTTCAAATAATGTTTTACAAAACTAAAAACAGAAATGAAAATATTGTCTGAAATTTTTTAGAATAATTCAAAAGTAGGTTAAGCATAAAAATGTTAAAAAATAAGTGAATAGAAATTATGATCATTGTATATGCTTTTCAATGAATATTTAATCATTTTTAGTAATTATTAAGTAAAAATTATTATTAAAATTTAAGATAATTTATATTTATACATATTTTTTTCTTTTCTATAGAAATTAAAATTTTCTTTTAATATCTAAAATTTGAGTATAGATTTTATTTCCATTCATTTCTTAAAATTTTAAATCTCTGAACTTAATATCAGATGCACTGTCAAAACTAAATGTAATAGCCATTATCATATTCAGTTAAAATACTATCAAATTCATGCCACTAGTGCCTGAAACCGTCAATAAATATTTTGGAAGGAAAATAATCTCCTATGTAAAGTTTGAAATGTGTATATCCACTAAAAAATAATAGTAACAATAGAAAATACATTTAATGAAACACTTTTAAGAAATATGATGATGTTGAAAAGCATTTTATTAATTTTAGATAGTAGAAAGACATGCAATAAGACTATGTTAATACTTCTGATACTTAAGTCATCAACAAAACATTATCAAACTTTTTTTACTGACTTTTACTACTGAAATAGATTTTTATTAACTTAACACCTTTTTTCTAATTATTAGGTGCCTAAGAGATCAAAAAATGTTTTTTTATATGTTAATAGTTTTTCTCTTTAAAGTGATTTCTGAGCAATCCTTAAACATTCCTTAATTCTAAAATTTTAATATGCATAGTATTTTAATAGACTTCTCCCCTTGAATCCTTTATATTTTGCATGTATAAAGTGATTAACAGAAATAAGTGCAATGTTAAAAAAAAGTTTAAAGGACACTTTAAAAAAAATTAATGTTGTAGAAGTTTTGGATTTTAATCTGTGCTGTTTGTTAGATTGAATATTTTCACTGATTTGAAATTTGCCACTTTATAAAAGTGACATATAGTAAAATTTAAATTTTCTGATGAAGTTACGTTGCTTATTTAGGTTCTAATTTTACATCAAATTTTGTGTTATGCTAAATAAATATATATCAATATTGGGTTGAAGCATCATAACACAAAATTTTGTTTTATTTAACAGGATATATATTTTTTATTTCTTTCATGAAAATAAATTTCCAAAGATAAGGTAAATATTATCATTTGATCATCTATGAGGTTGTGCCACATCACATGTAAATAATAATTGAGCACATTTCTTTTCAGTAGATATTTGTGCTAATTAATTAATATGCATTTTTTATTGTAACTGTGTATGTTACAAAATCATTTGAAGTTTTTTTTTTTCTTGATCTTGTTGGATGTTTTTGTTAACATCATCAAGTTTAGTATTTTTATCATAGTCGATTCTTTATGACATATATTTTAAGTTATTTTGAAAGTTCAGTTTATTGTTATTGTTCTAAAGTTTTGTAATGTTTCTTGCATTGAATTTTAGAATTTTGTTGCATTATTTTGAATTTCTTTGATGGTTTGAGATTTTTTATTTGTATTAAAATGCATAAAAGCTATGTATATATGGCTGTAGCTTCGAATGGTATTGTATAAAAAGTAGAACTAGGGCTCGAAGCAATATCTGGATATCATTTGTATATAAAAACAAATATATTTATGTATTAAAATTACAGAAAATTGAATTACTTTCTTCCTGAAATTTCATATATGTGTTATAATATTCATTGTTTAGCCATACCTACAATTTAATATACTTATGCATTGAAAACATATTGACTCATATGGTTTTATTATTGTTATTTTCATATCATAATTATGCTGTAAGACATTATTAGCTCATGATGTATCAGAAATTTTTATTCCTTACTTCTCTTTTTCAATTCCTACCATTAGTTCACATTCTCCCTTTATATATTTATATATCTTTTTCAAATTTTTAATTATTGAATAAATACTTTTTATTTATCCACTCAAATTCAAATACATTTTTTTAAGCTTGTTGTGGATGACGCTTTATGTTAATACAGTTTTTTTAAATACTAATTCATTAATTAAATTTAATTAATTTTTAATATTTTAAATAGAATTTTAGCAGTTAGTAATGAAAATTGAAATCAATTGGTAGTAGCTCAATTGGTAAAATGCAAGAATTTCAGAGTTTTCAAGTTCAATTCTTGCAAAATTTGATTGCTTGTCTAACTATTGAATAAAATAATTCAGCAAATTATTTTAATTAAGGATCAAACAATCTTATGTAATTTTTTCCCCCTAATTCTGACTTTACAACCATATTTGACCGCAATGAAATTTTGTTGGACATGACAGTTTTCAAATCAGTCTACTTCTTTCTAAATATTTATAGCAGATTTCTGATAAATAAACATTTTATTTTATATTCTTTCTAAAGATGAATGAAGCCAAAGTTAACATATTTCAGTTAATAAACATATATTCAATGTAACAGATTTAAGATTTGTGCATCTTTATTGTTTAATATTTTAGATTTCTGATAAATGTATTTAGGGAAAAAAAGTTAATATAGTATTTTAGAATGAATGTATACTTTTTCGAAAAGAGACTCTTAGTATATTCTCATTGGTTTTTAATTTTAAAGTGTGTGTAATTTTACAATTGATTTATTTACTCATGTTTCATGCATAGTTTTTAAACATTTTTTACCTTCATAGTGTTTTATTGGCTTATTGCATAAAGAATTGTTCTTGTACATATTAAGATTTTAATTCACTTTTAAATCTGTAGACTGATTGTGTAGTAATTTTGATGGGACCATTTAAATGAAACTTAGAGACAACCAATGCACATCCTTCTCCCTCCTCTTTTACCCTTAAATCTGAAGTTTTGTTCTGAAATTATTAATGATTTATTAGATTAAATATTCAAATGCAAATTAGAAAAAAAAACCCTATTTATTCCATGTTTTTTAATGAATATTTGATAGTAAACTAAGTTTTATTCTTTCAGTGTCGAATTTATTTAGCAGACATTTTATTAATATTAAACATTGCTGAGATAACTAAATATGGAGGTTAGAATTTTTATATGATTAATAATTAATTAAATAATAATTGTGTTAAGGTATTTCTCTGAACAAGTAAATGTGTAGTGTATTCCATCTTGTCAAGTAATTGGGTTTGTGGTAGAATTCCAGTTTTGAGACTAATTTTTCAAATATTCATGCCATCTGGTGGTGTGGAAGTGTGAGAAATTGGAATTCAAAATGGTACTTTAATCTTCCTAATGTTTATCCATATTTAGCCTGTCAAAAATATAGTTAAATAATTAATAAATAATTTTAATTATTTCTCGAAATTCTCTCATTTTTAAGTGTAATTGTTATACCCCATTAACTATTAATCAAGTATACTTTTTTAAAGCAGAAAGCTTTTAAATATACTTTTATGTTTCATAAGATCTAAAGTAAACAGACTTCTTCAATTAGAGCTCCTAGTAAATTTGAATATATTTTTTAAATTTCTTATTGAGGAGATTGAGAAGTATAATTGGGGGTGTTGACATAAGTGATAGCTGTGCAGAAGTGTAACATGGAGTAATTAAAAGTTAAATCAATTTTCTTGTTTTAGGAATTTAGCCATCAACAAACTATATTTCATTATAATTCGCCCTTGCTATAAGTATGCATTTTTGTCCTGCAAATGTTGCATTTTTGTCCTTAAATTTTCTGCCTGTAGTTGCCAATGTTTTAATTATTTTACTTAGATTCCAAATCTTAGTGATTTTTACTGTGTTTCATTTTTAGAAATAGATTAGTAATGTGTAAATTCTTGACTATAAATTGTTCCAGAAAATGTATACACACCTTAATGAACTTTTATATGAAAAATTGATTTGCTGATGTAAAATTTTATGACTGGCATAAATGTTATGTTTTATCTAATTTTTGAAGTAATCAAAGTGTTAGTAATTTTTATCCTGGCACTCTTAATACTGCTTGTCAAAAAAATTTCTAATTGTTTCTTATTACATCATTCATAATTTCCTCACATGCTCTTTCAGTGGTTGTATTTAGCATATTTATAGTGGTTGTTCTTGACCGTAAACATTGTTTTGAACATCCACTCAAAAAGAAATTGGAAGAATCTTTTTGTGTCTGTTTTCAATTCATAAATTGTAGTTGTTCTAGGCTGTAAACAATGAGTTTTTAATGCGAATTTGAAAAGGGAGTAAATGAGAATTATATTTGATAAGTAGCAAGGGAAAATATTAGTGCTCTGTTTTGTTTGTTCATTAAGCTGCTTTCATCAAAATAGTTTGATTAATCCATTGTTCAAACTATGAGCATGTTATAAATTAATAATAATTTGCATGAACTCTGATACTAATTTTGAATTGTAAAACTTAAGATATATTTTATTAACTTTATCTTTACTGATTACTTATGGTGTGTATAAATTTGTTGGGATAATATGTCAATAAATAGATTTTTTTTTTTAAGAATTATGTTTGTAATAAATAAACGCTTTTCCATTTTAAGTCAGTAATATATTTTCAGGAATGATCTTTTAATAAAAGAAAGGAAATTGATTGAGAAAGATATTGTTTAGCATGTGCATTGTATTTTAGGAATAATCTTCCAGAAAAATATGTATTCACAAATATAGTGTTCCATGTTTTTAGTACAAAATTGTGCATTATTCATCATTTATGACATACCTTTTTCTTCATTTAGTACTGGTAGAATAAATTGTAAATAAAACTGCATATTTGTATTATGTGTGTAAAATATTCAGCTTTAATGAGATTTATAAATATTTTGTGTAATATCAGCTGCTTAACATAGTAAATATCTTCCAAGTTTAATATATAGCAGTAATGTTTAAATAAATCTATGCTTATCAATATCTTGTTTGTTTTTTGTCTATTTGTAATGCAAATGATCCCTTGCAAAAGAGTAGTTTATAAAATAAATAGAAATATCTATCACTCGTGTGTGTGTTGTGAAATTAAGGGTTAATTGTAACACGCACTTTACGAAATAGTTTTTAAATTTTTTATCTGTAATGTTATAAAACATGAATTCTATGACTGAATCTATTAAATAAGCACAATTAGCTAATGCACATGATACACTTTAGTTCGCCATTGGAGGGGAGAGGGAATATTTTGTGAATTTTGATTTAAGATAAGTTAATAGATTTTGTACATTTTTTTTTACTTAATTGCTTTATATATGTATCGGGTTTTATAATACAGTTTTGTTTTTTTTAACAAATGCAATGTTAATTTATAAATCAATATATCTCCAAAACCATACAAAGGGACAAGTTATATTTTGGTATTTCCTTCATGTTTCGATTTGTGTAATTAGATTTCTTGTTTTAATTCATATTGTTACTGCACTTCAGTTCCACTATGTCCGTAAGAATCACCGGATTCGCTTGTAGTGGGTGTATGGTGGGAAAACAATCGGCAGACCTCAATGACAATCGACGACTTTTATTAAAGACGTAGACAAGTACACGCAAACAAATACGCAGCTCAGACGGACACGAGCAACACAAAGCAGCAAATAGTAGCCCACAACTAGTAATAACAACCATAACACGTACAGCGACCAGACAAAATTTAGCAGAAGGAGAAAAACTTTGTTGCTATTCTCTAATGGCCTCTTCAAAGGCCTGAAATTCTCCTCTGTCTCCTCGCTTTAGCTGTATCCAACTACCGCCAAACAGTCACTACTACACGACTGGTTACTCCTCACACACCTCGATGCTGCTTCTACATTAAACACGAGGACTCGTTACACAGCCCTGTGCAGCAATCACTTGAGCTCCACATAATGCTTGTTCGCTGGACCGATTCAACTACTCGAGGTTGACTCACCATGATTCGATACATGACTATCTTCAGCTTAGACTGGCGGCCTTCTATAGTGTCCGGAGTTGAACAAAGAAGTTTCTGAAGCAATCAGGCATATCTCTTATCCTGTTGGCTCTATCGCTAAAATTCTGGAAGATTCCGTTTTTATTTATTTTGTCACCAAGCCCAGGGGCCACTGAAATGGCATCGAATAGAGCTGATCGTAAAACGGTGATCAGTGATTGAACTAACCGTGCTGGAAAACAACATTACAGATTTGTAGAAATATCGTTCTTTGTTTTTGTACCTCTCTGCAAACAATATAGATAAAGGTGACGAAGTGAAAAGGAAACAAATATATACTTATGTATCAAACAGATATCCAATGACATTAAAACGCACCAAAGCAAGGTACATAATTGCATCACTCACGGGAGAAAGTAATAGATTAAATGAAAGTTATTACGGAAAAATTATAAGTGCGAATGAATCCATTTATTTATTTTCTTGCTTTAGAATGAAAAACTATGAAAGGAAATCTAAACTGGCTTCAGAAAATCAAGATGTAAATGAGTTAGCTGCATAATCGAAGTTTTAGAAGAAGAAAAAAATACTAAAAATGAAGCTAAACTATTCACTATTTGTTACTAGTTTCTGTGTATATAAATTAAAAAGAAAAACAAAACATTCGTCTTGCTTTTGAATTTTCTAAACTAATATTAGTATTTACATCTACGGAAGAAGTAAAAATATTTGCTGAAACAGGGATATTTATTACTATGATGTTGGCTTATCAGAGTGTTGTAAGTGTTGGCATTTAGACTATGGCATATGGTTGGAATATGGCTGATCTGGAATCTGGTGAAAAATGGATGTGATACTTAATTTTAAAATCTATGAGAGGTCTGTCGCTCGTTTGCGCCAATTGCAATTTTGTTAATGATTGACTTTTGTATTGATTTTGCTTTATTTTTGGTATAAATCACTTGATATTCAGTGTCATATACTAATATTTAGCAGATGACTTTGTAATTTCAATTAAAGTAAGTTAACTAAAAAATATTTTAAACGTTTTTGCCGTAACAACTTGTCCCAAGAGCCGATCAAGTTATAACAGCTGATTTGTTGTTGTTGTTTTAATTATTAATTGAGCAAAAATCATTACAACTCTCAGTTTTTTTTTTTTTTTTTTTTTTTTTTTTGCATATGATGAATAGATATCTTGTTATTAAAACAAGTAATTATAAATGAAAAATCTGTAATATACTAAACATGTTTCTAAATATCA
>JAOUZG010009953.1:2667889-2678125 GCA_026289955.1 Argiope argentata
AAATTCTCGTGTCACAGTTTTCGTTGCCATACTCCTCCGAAACGGCTTGACCGATTTTGATGAAATTTTTTGTGCTTATCCGGTATCTATGAGAATCGGCCAACATCTATTTTTCATCCCGAAATATCAATTAGTTCAGGAGAAATTAATTAAAACCCCTTAATTTCTGTGAAATTAAAACCTGTAAAGTTACTTTCCGAGTGAAACCCAGCCTTCCGGAGAAGCGATCGCTCATGAGTACCTTTTCGTCCAGTAAAACCGCGTTTTTAAAATTGCCATCGTTACGCGTCCGTTCAACTTATACTCAATATCGCTGTGGAATCGGATGGACTTTTTATCGTAGACCACGGAGATATAATTTATTTTACGAAATGTCGACGCAAAAATTGAATATCGATTTTTTTTAAAAAGGTCCATTTTGGCGGGTCTATTTCTTGAACGGCCCTGTAAAATAGACGCTTAGCTGGAAAAATACAGAAAATATGTTTCCTGAAAGGCAATACGATATAGTATTCTGCAATATAATTTAAAAAATCGAATTTTTAAAACTGAATTTTTGACGAATTTTTTAACGAAGAGGCAAAATTTCGCTTTAATATTGAATTACGCCGAAACTTTTCAAGATAACTCAATCAAATTTTTTTTACATAAAATTCGATAAATTTTTCAAAATCGTGTGAAAGATTGAAAAAATCTGATTGAAAATTGCGCATTTAAAAATTATTTTGTCGTTTATTGGGTTTCCCTCTTCAACATTACAAATCTAATCCATTGATAAATAAAAATGAGACTAAATTTTTTTTGTATAATTTGGCATTGCTTTGGCACACCCTGATCAATTTTGAAAACAATACTGCAAAAATTACGCGTCTTATGAATTCATTCCAGTTTTTCCACCTCGCATACTTCACCTGAAAGTTGGGACACCAGTAATGCAACTACGAAACCTTCCTCCACCTAAATTATGCTATGACACCAGACTACGAATGACTAGACTTAATAAGTATGTAATCGAAGCTACGATTATTACTGGATGTGCTCGAGGAGTGTTGGTTTTAATACTCCGCATTCCACTAATTCCGTCGGGCTATCCTTTTGAATTTAGAAGAGTGCAGTTTCCCGTAAAAGTTTGCTTTGCAATAACCGTTAATAAGTCACAAGGACAGAAATTAAAAGTAGCAGGGATCAATTTAAGAGGAGATTGTTTTCAAACGGCCAATTTTATGTAGCTTTCTCCCGAGTCAGTTGGAAGATAGTTAAAATGACACTTTTCTTACTTTCCCGCCAAAAATCTTCATTTCCTTCTCCCCCCAGACCAACTGAGTAAGATAGCAGGAAGTAATAAATTATGATTTGTTTAGAAAGAAATACGCGAAGTCAGTTGGTTTTCATTCATAGATAACGGGATGTTTAAAAAAGAAAGAAAATAGTTGTTTTTATTATTAGACGGTATGAATATTTAATCTATGCCTGCTCGAAATAAAGTCTGGACATGGAAGAAAAAAAAGAAATAAAAGGATGTGTGTGTATGTGTCACCATTAATTCCTCTGTGCGCGGTATTTTCCAAGCTGTTTTTAAACTTTCGCATCTCTTGAAAACCAATTGTGTCTTTATATGTTTAGTGTGTTTACCTTTATGAAAATTTGAATCTCATTATTCTATAAAAACGTAGAATTTTAGACCTTTCCCTCCACCATTTAAGTAAAATATCAATTCCGGGACAATCATTACTCGGATAGAAACAGAAAGATGAGTAGTACAACAAACAGAACATCTGAAGAAAATAATACTATAAATGAACTATATGATTATCAAAATTTTTTTGGTTTAAAAATATTTTGGTGAAACACCTGTTATGAGACTGAGACAAAGCTACATAAAATACTTTATGAAAATTTTAGCGAGCATTAATACTGGCGAACCGACTGGTCGCCAAAGGCGGCTAGTATATATATATATATATATATATATATATATATATATATATATATATATATATATATATATATATATACACACACACAAAATATTTAACTACTTTTGTGTTGTTTTTCCTTGTTTTCTTATTGAAACCATTTTTTGAAACTGAAATGTTAAAAACCCGTATATGTTTAATTATCAATATTTAACCACTTTATTTTTTATTATTATTTTGATATCTTAAATTGTGGTCTTTAGGTATGAAATGATTCCTTTTTCTTAAAGAATTAACATCCTATATTTTTTTACTTTCATTCTCATTAATGGTTATTCATTAGAGTTTTCACATGGTCGAATTATTTTAACACTATGAATAAATAATAATCGCTCTTTCTTGGTTTCTGCTTTTGTAAATTGGCCGACTAATAATTCATGATTTAAAACATTACATACAGCCTGCAATGCGCTCTCAAAGTTCGTACATTTTTGAACGCTCTAGAAGCTTGCTTGGCAAGCAATAGGAGGCATACAAGCACATTTTAAATTTTCATCTGGTATTAGATTATATAAAGTATTCTTAAATATTATTATATAATTTATTTATTATATAAGATTTTTTTTCCATTTTAACTATTTATTTTACAGACTTGAATACTGCTTTCAAAGTGTGATATTTGATAAAGCATTTTCTTTTTGTGCGATAGCATTCGGCGCGATTTCCAACAGTATCTTGTTTAAAACATTAAGGAGCTCTCACAAGTTTTCTCGTGTTTCGCGCCCCATGTGTTGCGGAGCGCTCACGAGTTTTCTCGTGCTGTGGGTCCCGTCTGTTATTGCCTCATAAATAACAAAGTTATGATGACTTTAACACGCTCAAGTATGCCCAACTTGCTGTCCCAGATGTATGTCTTGCAGATTTCTTTACTCTCCTTAATATATTAAAATATCTGCCTTTAATTGGTTATGCAACGATTTAGCCGGGGAGAAAAGGAAAACGATATATCTCGTGATCCATATACAATGTGTTAATTAGAAATTTTTTTTGTCTAAATTAAATTTTATGGGCGCCTGTCAGAAAGGAATATCCTGAATATTAAATGTTGCATATTTTTAAAAGAAGTTTATAAGCTGCACATATGTATTTTGTTTTAATAAAAATGTGTATTAATAAGTATATCTATATGAACTGCAGACACCGAATTTTGCTCTGTTATAGAATCTGATAGTTTCATGTATGCGCTTTTCACTTGTTTCTATGTTTATAATTTTATGCTTTATTTTCGTACAATCGTCCAATTTATATAATTTTGATGATAAATCGTGGAATTTGCTTGGGAATTTTCATTGGTACTTACGTATTAGACCGTCGATGTGCCAACAGTCACCAACCACCTCGAGCCAATTTACTTAGGTGGCCAGAACTCTTTGATACATTACACCGCCATTGTTTGTCCATTTACACGTATAAACTCATCTCATGTGCATTCAAACACGTATTTTTAGATGGAATAATTCCATAATTTCTGAAATACTTCACTGCATCTTTTCCGTTGGCAGGTAAATCCCAAATTTTAACGAGTCAAAAAATCGGAACAGAAAAAAGCACTTAATGATCTTCTGCGAAACCAACAAAATGGCGGACGACAGTTAAGGTTTGCACGGTTGTTTTTTTTTAAATAATGACGGTTGTTTACCATTATTGGTGGTTTAGTAACTCATTGGCGACACCTTCAAATTTGGCGATAAAGATCGACGACTTCATACGTAAGTACATTTTCGTTTATTTCTCGGATAATACCAAAAATAATCCCCCCCCTTTTTTTCAATAATTTTGCATCTTGTGATGTTTTTGTTAAAATAATTATCTGAGGCAACCCTTCTTCCGCAACATTTCCTTTGTCACTATTGCCTTGAAACTTATAAATATTTTTATTCAACCTTGTAAAGAGACTAGATACTTTATAGCTTCATTATGAGATAGGTGAAAATAATAAACGAATTCCAGGAACAATTACTAACTTATTTTCTACGTTCCACATTTCACAATAGGAAACAAGCACGAACACAAAAATACACGACAGCCACTAGAATACAATCTAAAAATGACCTCCAAGAAGGACCATGGGAAATATACTTTGCTGTTACTAAGGGGGACGCCATCTGTTGTGTCGAAAGAGAAGTAAGTAGAGTTATTGTAACCGCTACAAGCTTATATATGTTACCGAGAAAGACCGAATTCGGGAGAGTGTAGACTTTCACCCGTAAGTGTCAACAAACACATAGTCGCTTGGTGCGTGTCCGAAATATTTGCTAAATACCCTTATTTCTGACTTACACCAGTAAATGTCGACATGAACCACGCATTAATGGTGAATGTTAAACATGTCCGATATTTATACTTTCTTTTCCGTAATTCCGTCGCGATAAATTTTTCGCTTCTCTTTCTGAAAGGAATGATTAGGAACTTAAGACACACAGTGCATTCAAAAAAATGCTTATTTTGTAATTAATAAAAAATTATTTTAAAATTTTAATTTTAAATTAATTTTATTTAAAATTTATGAATGAAATTAACATAAATTTATAAAATGAAATTAACATAATAATGCTTTTAAATTATTTGATAATTCAAAAGAAATATCAAATAATTTATTTTGAATAACATTTATATCAATTTGTTTCCTCAATTAAATTGCTAATAAGTAAATTAAGTATTCAGATATCCTTGTAGTTTCAGTCTAATATTAATACAGTATTAGGAAATGTTTATCATAAAAATTGATTACAAAATAAGCATTATGTGTGTTTTATACACTGTGTGTTATAAATTCATAATCATTCTTTTCAGTTAGAGATGCGAAATTTCTTTTAATAATTAAAATCTTTAAATTAATTTTAAAATTCCAAGCAGAACAAACAATTTGGCGGGAAACAGCCAGTCGCCTCTTCGTTGGCTCCTCCCTTTTGACATCCACCAGAGCCTATATGTGATTGTCGACATACACCGGCGAGGGTCCGAATGTACAAGAATGTAATGAGATATTCGATCTTTCACCGACGCATTTGGAGTTTGTTGACATTCACCGGTGGAAGTCGACATTCTCCAATTTCGGTCTTTCTCGGTAGCATATATACAACAAATATATGTAATCCATTCATATAAATGCTTTTACGGGCCAAATAATTTTTTGCAACAGATAAGTCAAATTATATATAACTTCTCGGTATTTATTTATTATTTATATATATATATATATATATATATATAGATAGATAGATAGATAGATAGATAGATAGATAGAGAGAGAGAGAGAGAGAGAGAGGAAGCGAATATTGAAAAATGCATTTGATGTACTTTTTAATAAAAATAGTAAAACAACAGAATGATAATATTATTTTAAAACACATTTAAAAAAAGTTAAAAAAAAGGATGATATGATCATCTTTATAGTTTTAGTATTAAAGCTACAATTTTGTTTATTTTTCAAACAAAGAAAATTTATCCTTTTTACTATTTAGAAGACGGCGCGTGTTATAAATAAGAATCAATAATATATCTCAGAAATATTTGCTTGTTGAAGGTTTAAATAAATGTACGGAGATATTTTTTTAAAGCAAATGCCAGTTTGTTGATATTTTTCAAGTTTCGACGTTTATGAAAAGGAATGCAAGATCAAGCTAACGGCATACTTTTCCCAATATTTACAGTTATAATATAAGTGCTTCGTGGTATAAGGTTAAAGTATTTTAGAAAATTGTGACTCATCAATGGTAAAATATGTACGGTTATCCGGTTTTAAGCTGCAGGTATTAAGAGCTAGATACACGAAATTTGTATTAACAGTCCCATAATTGACAGTAAAGCTTGTAAAATGAAATTTTTTAAGTCAGGATGGGAAAGTATTCACATTGAATTGTATTCTGGTTGACCAACTGTAACCAGAAACTATTTGACCTATATAGTTGGAATCATTATTCTTGCTAACTGAAGATTCTTGTCAATTTTTTTAAAAATTATATCTGAGAAATTACTTGTATAAGTAATGGTACTGTTAACGGAATCCTAAACTACGCAAGAAAAAACACAATGGATAATAAATGACAAATGGGATTTCCTTTTTTTAAATTTTTATCCCATTACAGCAAAAAAGGTGAAGACTTTGCTTTACTCTTATATTGTGATTTTTAAAGGATCCCGGGACGGGAGTGGGATACACCTCCAAGTTCCCGAGTTTAGAAAACACATTTTTATCGTTACATCTGTCTGTGACAAACAGAACTCAAAAATGCTGTGAGATTGATAGATTAAATGTGTATGAATACGTTTTTTATACAAAATTTACTGCGAAATTGTCAAATTTTGAGCAAAATCTATTCAAAAGAAGTCTGGCTATCCAAAAATAAGTCAACTAGATAACGACAAAACGAAGAAAGTTAGATGGATAAACGGTGCACCGATTTAACACCTATAGTGTAGCACCAACCAAATCTTGAAGCAAATGCAAGAAGAAATGGATCGTCAGTCAGTGTGTACTTTTAGTGACAAATGAATGAGATGACTCAAGTTCAAGTTCAATGGAAGCTTTTCAGGGCACCTGTCCTCGGATGAGAACTATCCTCTTCTTAACTGTGAATTTAGATTACGATTACGTTTATTAGGATGGCATGAACTGATGATACCAGGAAATTTTGTTTTGTGGAGCTGGGCTTGTGGGTGGCAGAGCAAGTTGGGTTATGTTGTTTGAGGATGCCTGTTGGTTGGTACTGGTAGAGTGGGAGAGTGGGTAGGCTGCCGAAAGTAAACAGGGACTTAGCGATGTCTAGCATGTATGGGGAAGTTAATGTTTAAATTTTATACTACTAGATGGCACCATGTGCTTTGTTTATTTATGTTCAAGCCTTCAGGTAGGAATGAAAGTGATAACTCAAAAACGTAATAATTTAAATATATCAAATTTGCTATGCGATTTTGTAACTACAGTCGTAGTTCTGTTAAGAATTTTGCTTTATTCGTTTGGGAGAAAAGGGTAAAAACACGCATTCGATTTTCGGATATTGTTAATCACAAGTCATCTGCATTTTTACAAGCAAGCAAATACGGTAACTCTAAAATATAATGACTTAAAAGCATAAAAATTGCAATGCGATTTTGTGATTACAGTCATAGATCTGTTTAGAATTTTTTTGTATTCGTTTGGGAGAAAAGCATAAAAACACAAATTCAAATTTTTGATACTATTAACTAAATACCAGGAATTAATTCCTAAAAGGCTCTCCAAGGATCACTCCATAGGTTTCAGCTAAAATGCTACTAACATGTCAAAGGCAATATGTCATAACTATCTTACGTCAATGCCATACAAAGTGTTCTCTAGGGTAACTCTTTTATCAGAGACTATGCAGGAAAATTTTAGGGAGAACACTCCAGCTGGACCAATCATATAGTCAGAGGAGATGAAATATGGAACATAGATGTTCGCAATTTTGTCTTTGTAGATATTCCTTGATGAGGAAGTGAAAAATGGCGATAGGGCGAAGTGAAAAGGACCGTGCATAATTGACTATTATTTCAAATTGAACTTTACTTAAAAGCCATCATCGCAGTCTTATAATTTTATAATCATTGGACTTTTTATTTTTTAATATAATTCACAGCCCATCAGTTTACATCTTTATAAAATTTAACTTGTTGTATGGTTGTGCTTTGACATTACTTCCTTTTTTCATCTGAAAGAGGTTTTGTATCCCAAATTAAGCTGGTGAAACACATTTGATTTCCCTCATATGAACATAACTCTTTTGTTTGAGTTCATGTGGTACAATCATCAGATTAGGCTTCATTGCATCTATTTCGAAAGAAATCCAAACATTTGTTTTTTCAGACTATTAATACGAACGATTTCCTGTTTTTTTTTGTTTTTTTTTTTTTTTTTTCCTATGTAATTTATGAGCTACCTCATGTTCTTTCCAGTCCGATGGCGCCATTCTCGCTTCTTGCTGTATTAAAATTAGAATTTTGGACGGAGTGATGTGTGTGTTTTGGATATGTGTTTAACAAATTAAATAATACTAAAATTTACAAGATGCTTCGAATCTTTTTTGGGGCTAATTTAGCGTTCGAATTTTCAATGACTGCTTTTTCAGGCAAACTCGGTCCCGGGAAAATTAGGCACGGAAACTAGAAAGGTAAACTAAATGGTATGTGGATTTTTCTTTTGTTTATCCTTTTGAATCCACATAATAAACAATAGCATCAGTAGAAGCTTTGAATTTCTTGCATTCATCTTATTCATAGAAAAATGATTTATTAGACAATACATCGTAATATTTACAAAAATTTATTTAGCTTTAATACTAAAAACACGTATAAAAGTTTCTTCTTCAGTAAATGTGCGAAGGTCCGGCGATCTGTCCATCTGGCTTCATAAATGTGGCACTTCATTCAAATCTAAAAATAAAATTGATAGTCGATTTCAGTATAGGACAATGAGACCCAAAAAAGAGAGAATGGATTTATTTTCATGTAATTCTTTTATTTAAAAAAAAAATCTCAGACTTTTGAATAGCAAAATTACACTCTATTCATATTGGATTTTTTTTTAAATCCCATAAACATTTTTATGATTTCTTAAGTCATAGTGCAGTTTGCTAGTATGTAATTCAAATCAATAAAATTTGATGGTGAAATTGGACAATAGCTTATCACAGCATGCATTTCTGTACGATAAATACTTGCTGGTACCTTTCACACATCTAGCTGGTAACAGAACAGACTACTTAACAGAGTGAAAAATGGAATGATTGATTAGGCCACTCCTTTATTGGAAAAATTAACTTCAAGAATAAATTAATTTGTGAAAACACATCACAAAAAATCCAGATAAAATAATTGACCAAAGCAACTGCTTGAGATTTTCTGTATGAAGAATGACATCGCCATTTTTCGAAGACTTTATTTTTTTACTACGAATTATTTTACTGAAATTCTTAAACATCTGTACTTGAAAATTAAAGCCACTTGGAGATATCTGAAGTTTTCACTAAAAATTAAAAACACTCTTCTCCAGATTTCCATATCACACCAGAGGAAGAGCGTTTGGCATTGTGGAATTTCAGGAGCACTCGATCCTTGTGCGCAATATATATTCTGTGCCGGCTTTCTGGCACAGAGGTAGCGCGTCTTCCTCGTGTTCTGGGAGCCCCGGGTTCGAGTCCCGGTTTGGGCAGGGTTTTTCTTCTGTGTGCTATCTGTGAGACGTGTTACTGTGCCCCCTGTAAAAAGGGGCTGTGCAAGCAAAGGTGGTGAGTGTGTAGCTAAGTCGTACTCTTGGCCCTCGGTGGCACTACTTCAGAAACAACAGACGCTCCTTTCCGCTTAAATCTGCTGCTGTATCAGCGGGGGGGGGGGGGGGGGTTGTCCATGACAAGTGCCATAAGTAAAAACAACAACATATACTCTGTGAAAACAGATTTTGCTTTTAGCACGGACTGAACCAAAATTCTGTCACTTCAATTCCTCATTTGTAAACAAACGAGTTATGAGTGTGAGCGAACAAAAAAGAGGCGAGTTAATTTTGAAAAAAATCTGCAGGAAGTGAAATGATTTTACCTCTCTGATTTTCATTGTCTCTATGCGGCAGTTCTGTCGATGAGTGGGAACATGTCGGACAAAGGATGGTCGTCGTCGTGAACTTCACGCCCCCCTCCGGATGGCATCTCCGGCCTCGGGAGTATTCCTCCTGGATTCCCTGAAATGGTTTTAAGAATATTTCCTATACTTTGAAGATTATTCACAGGCAGATGTTCATTCATTCATTTTCAAAACTACTCTAAGGTTTTTACATTTCAAGATTTTTACAAATTTCTATGTTTTCAATAAACTTATTATTATTATTTTTATATGCATTTTAATATCATATTTCTCTGTCTGTTTGTGACAAAAACCACTCAAAAATAAAGAAACTAAAAATAGCTAACAATGTTTCAAATTTAAACTGATATTTGGTTATTTAAGCATCAAAAGATAAAATATAATATTAAGAAAATATAAATGACTATTCTATATTTTTAAAGAAAATGAAATCTGAGATCGCCAATTTCAAGCTATTATGTGAGAACATCATTATTTTTCAAATCATTATTTGTCTTAGTTAATGTAAGTCATTAACCAGTTAAAACCAGTTTGAAACAATCACAGAACTTTTCTATACCTCTCTCTTTCTCTTCTCTATCTATCTATCTATCTATCCATCCATCCATCTATATATCTATCTGTCTGTCTGTCTCTCTCTCTCTCTCTCTCTCTCTCTCTCTCT
>JAOUZG010009953.1:2681235-2701072 GCA_026289955.1 Argiope argentata
CCTCCTGGGCCACCAGGTTGGGGAAAACCTCCTGGGCCACCAGGTTGGGGAAAACCTCCGGGAGCACCAGGTTGCGGGAAACCTCCGGGAGGTATAGCTGGGTTAGAACCTCCAGGATAATTGTCCCCTACGTTGATGAGTACAGCATCTGGTTCGTGGTGGGGTGGTCTTTGATATCCAACTCTGATTGACGCTCCGGGCCTTAAATATATCAGTTGGCTTGGATATGAGTACCTTAAGTAGCTACCAGTTGATGAACAAGAAAGAAGGATGATGAAGAAGAGGATACATATAATCTGAAACATAGGAATTAAGACCATTTCAGTTTTAATACTCCGTAGTCGATGGAAGTAACATCAAATGTATTCTATAGGAAAAGCAACATCAAGCTTTGATTGCATAAGGAAATTCTAGCCGTCTTTGGCGGCCAGTTTGTTCGCGTAGATTATTGATTTTTTAGTCAGTAAAAAAATTAACAAAGAAGGCTTAAAAAAAAACTTTACACCTAATTATTTAATACAATTGAAAAACTCGAATTGAATAGAATAGTTTACTGTAAATTAAAATATACATATGTTAGGAAATAAGACTAGAAGTGAAAAAAACATATTGAATTAATGATCGCAAAAGCACTTGAGTGAATGTTTAGATGGATGAGTTTGAATTTCATCATAGCGTTTAAAAACATTGTATCATATAGTATGCCAGACTAAATAAAAAATATTATTAAAATCAGGCAAAAAAAATTGTTTGAGAAATGTAAGTGATATTATCAGAAACCTAATATTTTTAGTCTTGAGATAATACAAAGATTATTTTTGTAAGATACAAAATTGTGTTGGAAGATATGAACACCAATTTCCATCGGCAAATCATGACGATTACCCATCTGGAGCTCGTAATGCCTATTTTTGTGTTAGATTAAACTTTATGTATGCAGCATTTCTTCATTTTCTCTCTCTTTGTAACTCCATAAATTAGGTGAATGTAGAATTGAACTAAACGTAACTGTTCCTTCTATAATTCGTATGATGGTTTCTTACATTTGACTTTTGCCATACGACAGCAAAAAGGATTTCTGTACCACGTACATTCCTTCTTTATAAATGGATAAATTCAATTTAAACGAAAATTTTTCGATGGAATTAATGTTTTATCTCAAAAATTATTAAAAAGCTATAGCGGATTTATGTATTTCTTGGTCTTACGTAGTATAAAGCCTCTCTTTTATTAACAGATCAGTTTATATAATTTCTTATTTCAACACATTTCCAGCATAGCCAATATACTAATGATTTATTTTATTATAATATTTTATTGTAATTAAACTTTGGGGAAACATGTACTATATTAATAACTTATTTTTAATATACATATCTATTTAATGCAATAAAATTATTGAGTTACTAGCAATAATAATTCGTTGATGTTTATCATACTCTTCAAGCCTTTAATTATTATAAGAAAATATTATATTTCAATCAAATAGAACATTGATATTTATTATTTCGGGGAATTTTTCTAGCGGATTGATTATAATGTTATAAATTGAATGAAGAATAATTTTATAGTTATGTAGTATATATATACAGGCACTTTTTATATAAAAATATGCACAGACGTCGACGCAAATTTATAAACTCTCGAATTTCAGTAACATATTCAATACTTTTTTATCAATACTAAAAAGTAATAAAACTATCATAAATATCAAAAGAAAAAATATTCCAAAGCATTTATTAGAAATTAAAATAAATAACAAATACGGATAAAATTCCAATTTGATGGGAGTATTTATATAAACATAAAGATCTTTCATTTTTGACGACCATGTTTCTGATTTAAAAAATTCAATGTTATTAATTATCACTTGTTAAACACTTATCCTTTTAAGAAGCTTTTAAACCATGAATAGATTTCATTGCGTATTTGTGGCATCGACTTAAATTTGAGCTTTGATCATTAGGATATTATGACAATATTTTTTGTATATTTAAATATCTTTTAATCTTGATTCACCGTATACTTTGTTTCTTAATTTGTCATGTTTTTTAATCATGCCAGAACATGATTTTGTTTTTGGGATAAGGGTTTTGGCGTCAACAAAAATCCATAGGCGAAAAATAAAATTTTCATTATCTGCACGGTCATCTAAATAAATAATAAACCAGCTTTTAATAACATGTTGTCATTGCATTTACAAAAGCTCTGTTTTTAAAAAAATAAGTTAATGACTACAGCAAATAAAACCTAGAAAAATATCATTTTGAGTAAGTGATTATATGAAATGAAATTAGTAAGAAATGTGATATTTTTTTAAACAATAAATGCGAGACCAAGGTGGTTTTTTTTTATTGTTCGCAATACTAAAGGGACTCATTCGATGAAACCATGAAAAGAATAAAAATATCATTTAACTCGCTCGAGCGCGTGGTGCTTGACCGTTCAAGAAATTGTCTTCTGAGATGATACATTGAAATATGAACCGCAGATTTCATTTTAATCTTTTATTTATTTTAAAATTAAGTATTTAAAAAAGAGAACAAATAACATAAGAGAGTTTACAAAAATTATTATATTGCATTAGTTGAAAAGTTAAATACTAAGAATTTGGAATATTAATGAGCAAAAAGGTTTAAGAAATAAGCAGCTTACGGAGGCGTTGAAATAAATAAAAATTGACGAAAATATTAAAGTTTCCAATTATTATTTTATAATCAAAATCTAAATTTATATTGAACTAAAATAGCATTATAAAATGTATTGTAAAATAAGATGGATATCTGAAGGATGTAGTGAGAAATAATATGTTTTAAGGGCTTTTGTCAAAACGATATTTTGATTAGATTTAAATATCTGCAAAATGTTTCAGGTGTCATTTTTTCTTTTGAAAAAATCATATAAAATTCACGAGGAAGATTTAAGTTAAACGTTAAAAAAAAAACTGAGTATGAATTTTAATGTTTCAGATTTTTTTAGGTACCTAAAATTCCATTTTAGTTTATAAAAATATGAAAATTAGTGAAAAATGAAAATTTAGTGATTGTACAAAAACATATTTCAAAGAAAATCATTTTTAATTGAATTCTAAATTTATAGCCATTTTGGTATCAAATAAATTTATATAGAATTATATATATATATATATTTATTTATGGATAGATAGATATAGATATATAGATAGATATAGATATATAGATAGATATAGATATATAGATAGATATAATAGAGTCGTGACCGAAATCATGTAGAAGACAGGTTGAGTTTTTAAATTATTTTTATTCCACCACGGGAGCAGGCATTATTCACAAGCGAAGGCGACGTGCACAACACAGAACGATACAACACTGGATTGACGGAAAAGCTAAGTGTAAAAAAAGGACCGGTCTGGTCTTAAATAGCAAGGCTTGGGTAGGGAAAATATTGTTTTTATTTTTTATAAAGCTTCTAAAATCAGATTTCAATGAGGATTTGCCTGACAGACGCCTAAGAGGCCCTAACCGACGTCTAGCTGTTTCAGCAATTTTACACCGCTTCTGTTGAATTAATTAACTAGAGCGAGTGGAATGGATCTGGAAATAAGAGAATATTTTAGAATGATATCACTATGGGCTAAATTAAGATAGGGCTTCGGAAATTAATTAGGATTAAAATTAAGAGTTTAAAATATCATCACACATACATATATATATTTAAAAACTTACTTTTTGAGACATTTTGAAATGAAGTGGACCAACTTTCTTCAATGCGCCGCTCTGCTAAGAATTGAAATGGTAAGATGTCTATTCCCTTTTTATACAAAAGGAAGTCTTTGTCTTTTCAATCAATTCGGCGCGTATTTCTGACATTTTATAGTTCAGACTTTAAGTAATTTTTTTTCCAGCGAAATCACCGAAGCGTTTTAGCGGCAACGGTCGTAATCACCGCCGGAGCATTATTCCGAATTTTCTTTCTAAAATTCTCTTTTCTTTGAAGAATTTCATTTCTTTCACCCGATCCATGACCCCTAGATTTCCACCACTTCACTGGGAATAGGAATTATCAGAAAAACTGATACAGCGGAAAAAGAGGGAAAGTGAAACCTTTTGTTTCGTTCTCTGAAAAGATCATAAATTCGGGATGAACTGTTGTTGGCTGGCGAAAAAACAGCTGGCTCATCGTGATGGCATTTTCAGAACGATGCTGTTCGATCGGGTCACCCACACTTTGACTTCAGGGTTTTTTTTTCTCTGTATAAAACTATGAATTGTATTAAAGGCTTAGTGATGATTACCATGAAATTCCGAACTCTTTATTATTATTATTATTATTGAAATTTTTTTGTTGAAACAGAAATTTTGAGAAAGTTTGAAAATGGGATTGACTTTTTATGAACACGGAAGTGCAAATGACTTAGAATTTTAGCCATGAATTTTGCTGAACTGAGGGTTCTAGAAATTTCATCTTCGGAAGATTGCATTTGTTAAAATATATGAATACATGGAAAAAAAATTACATAAAGATACGCATACAGGAAAACAATTAAGTAAACAAATAAAAAGCTTTAATGCCTAATTACAGGCAACTATTTCCTCGATTCCGGCTGGATCTTATTATGAATGATTCTTCGACATTTTCACCTGCTCTAATTTTTTTTTGTTTTCGATTATATCAATTTATAAGCGACACTTTTTGATTTAAATTCAGCGTTTCGTATTATTCATCTAAGGGGAAAAAAGCTTTAATATACACTGCCTGGCAGTTACTAAGGAACGGAGGCGTTATTCGGAATAATTAAGTACAGACAGTGATGGGTGAAATGAAACTAAGTACATATTTAGTAGGGAGGATTTGCATTTATTATAGAGCAAAATGAAGCAGGTATCGACACATCGACGAATTAAAAGCTTAAAAATAAAAAAGATGCTTCTTGATTTATTTACAAACAGCCCCACAAAAATTAATCCTTAGGTCAGAATGATGCAAACATGAATACTTTAGTAAGATGTATATTGATCACGGACACTAATGTACATTTTGCATCATTTGCACAGCTCCATGCTCTTCACTAAACTATCGAGAAGTTCTTGGGGGATATTGTTCCACTTTTCTCTCAAGGTTATTTTGAGCTGTTCGAGGAGGGAGGGTTCTTTGTGAAACGCATCTCGCAAGAGCATCCCAGGCATGTTCAATGGGATTTGGGTCGGGGAAGTAAGCAGGTTATTGCATAGAGACCATATTTTCACTCTGAAGTGTGTCCGATACTTTAGCACTTCTGCATGGCCGCATATTATCGTCCATAAACAAAAGTCTGGACCAACAGCTCCCCTAAAAACACGAACATGATCTTGAATAATACATCTGCGATGTCATTTTTTTAGTATTTTCTCCAGCAATCTATAAAATTGATGTTCTGATTTTGTTACGGTAATTAGTAAAAATTTTTAAAATTTTACTCAAGATAACAATAACAGACGGAAACCAAAATAACTTAATACCCCTTTTGGACTTTATGAATTGAAAAATGAGAACTTTTGGCCTGAAATGTGGTGCTTTCAACTTTAATGTTTTACAATGGATGTATTTTCGCTCATACGAAAGCAGTCAAGGAATGTACGCCATTCATAAAGTGGATCTCCCCGGAGGATGCGATCTCTAATCGGAGAAGGATCTCTACAAAAATTACCACAAGTAATTATCACAGGAGCAAATATGCATTTTTGATCGAGGATTTCCCAAACATCAGCTCAATCATTAATTGGACTAAAAGAAGGATCCAAGGTAAACTTACAGCACGGATGATTTGTAAAATGATCAGTACTCCAAGTCTTCTCTACAGGTTCAATCTCTCAGGCAACCCCTTATGCATTCTATTGCATCCAATGTAACGAAGAAGCGACATTTCCCCCATCTTGTTAAAATGCTCTGGAAAAAACTCAGCATTCAACAGCCGAACATTTCTTTTGCCTCTCTTCTGTCTTAAACTCTCGAAAGCAAACAGCATCTAAACATCTTTATTCAAGCCCTCAAGTACTTTGATATCCTTTAACTGTAACCTTTTCGATCCAATGGGTAACAGCCTTTGTCGCTATATCCCACTCTATTTATATTCAAGTTTAATGGATACATTATGAGAAAATGGATTTTGTTTCTTCAAATTTAGGTGATGTATTCTCAGCACAATCTTCTGAAGAAGAGAACTTAAAGCATCTATGCTTCCAGAGATTCTCTCTCTCTCTCTGATTTATGAATAAATGTCCTAAGATTAGTGATTGGAATTGAACAAGTAAAAAGTTTTAATATCTAATTGTCTCCTTCAAATGCTCAAGTCCACTTTCTGAAGCTATTACAAACTACACTTATAATCCATGAGCTTCGTGCATTCCTTGGCATGGGGCAATATGATCTAAAACCTGTTGCAAAAACGGAAGCACTTCTACTTAAAGGATATACAAACAGAAACACAAGAATTTGGGTTAATCTCACAGTTCCTGCATTATCTTTTCTTTTATCACGTGAAAACATGATGTTGTTTTGGTTAGGAGGCTTTGGTGTCTCCGAAATTCGAAGGCAAAAAATATTCGTTTTTTCATTGGAAGATAGTGAGCCACCTGTCCCATGGCATTTGAGGTCTGTTTTTTCAGTATTGTCTGGGAAATTAATTATTTAATTAATATCTCAACAATATACTTGACTATTTATTATTTAATAATTTATTATCAATTGTTTTTTTTGTTCGTCATTTTTATGAAATGACATCATTTTCCAGCTTGTTTACGATTTCTTAATTTTAAATAATTAATCTCGCACTCAGAAGATTATTGCCTGGCTGTGTTTTTTTCTTTTTAATTCTTTGTCAGTTTTAACTATCCCAATCTTATAAAACGTAGCTTTAATTTATTCTTTAATGATATTATAAGCACTTTATTAATTGAGTTTCTCAAAAGTAAGTATTAGAATATAATTTTAATGTCAATCTGCATTACATTCATTGGATTTTACCACATATACAATAGCTTCCAGTAACAGTGAACTTTTCATCGAAAATACTGAGGGTTTTTTTTTATCTCAGAATCGGTCGATCTCCAAAATTTTGTTTCAAGCTAGAAAAATTGAAAATGAAAGTTTAAAAAATTATCATTAGAGGGAGTGAGAATAGTCTCATAATTTTTCAAAATGGTTTAAACTGGTTAATGACTTGAATTAATTAAGACAAATAATCACTTAAAAATAATAATGTTCTAGCATGATAATTTGAAATTTGAGACCGTAGATTTCCTTTTATATCCTTTATATTTTGATTCTTCTTTTGGTTTACTGTCATTTTACTTTTTGGTAAGTTTCCGAGTCAGAGAACGTAGTATAAAAAGTTTCTTTATCTGTAGGTATGTATTTTTTGTTGACATAAACATATATAATGTTGTGTGTCTTTAGTTTTAATAAAGCTAATGCAATAATAATTTATAATTAATTGAAATTGTTTCTTGTTTCTTATTTTATAATTAACCAAAATGGGAATATACTAACATAAATAATCCGTTAATATTCAACGGTTAACTTCAAAATTTAAATGGCAAAAATAAAATATTTAATAACTGTAACTATTAATAGAATTATTAATGTTATTGCTTATCTATCTGATAAACTATATTTTTGTATTCTTGACGCATAATACTATGACGTCATACATGATGTTTTCCTTCTAGAGTGTTCTTTGCAATCATAAAGTCTGCCATCTTGAAGAATTTCACTACTTGTATTGTGGGCTCTGAGAAAGCTATAAATTTTGTGGTGAGAAACTCATTTTTAAAACTTTTTTGACTTATTTCAGCTTATTACTTTGATTTATTGTTTATTATTGTTGTTAGTTGTTTTAAGTGTATTTTCAGATAACATTCGGAGATGGGCTTGAAGTGGCTAAGAAAGAAATTGTAAGTAATTCAAAAGTTTTAAATGTTTTCTTATAAAAGATTATAAAAGTTAAAGAATATATATGCGAAGATTTTCATTTTGAAATTTATATGAATAACATCACGGATATTTTTGATCCATTTATTCACATTCTTAAATTTATAACTTTCCTTTTATATCTTATTAACCAATATCTTTATGCAATTAGTTTCATGTATTAATACCTCATATCAAATGTTTCTGATTTGTTCTTCTAATCTGATAATCTATTATCTGTAGCTACTAATGCCACCTGCAACTTACTATCTTTTACCACCATTCTACCAAAGATATAGTTCTAAAACTTTTAATTTAAAATTTTATGTAAAATTAAAATTATTTTCAAAAATAATTTAATGAAAATTTAATTTGTGAAGGAAAGGAATCTTATTTCATAACTACTTGCCTGAGAAAACAAACGTCTAGTGTAATTCAATTTGAAATTGTGGAATAATATTTTTATAAAAAGGGATTTATTTTTTTGTTTGAATATCTGTAGAAATAGAAAAGAAATTTATAAGAATATTTCGACGACTCTATCATTTTCGATAAAATTTATTTTTAATAAAATAATGCAGCTATCGCGCTGAAAATTTTAGCAAGCTTTCCTTCCTCTGTGCATAAAAATAATTAATTTTTTTTACTAAACTTTGCTTAGTTTCCATTAAAGTTATTTTAACTTTTCGCATTCATTAAAACTAACATTTAAATATTTGTTTATTATTTTTTTCCCTTTTAATTTTTATTCCTACATCAATAGCTTTAATTAAATGATGAAAAACCGATGTCACAACATTTCCAAATCTGTCAGATTATTCGTCAAACATTTGGCAGGAAATATTATCCCCTATCTAGATGGCTCATTAAACAACTTTAAACAATAAAATTACAGTTTATTATTATTTTTTCATGTTAAAGTAAAGTTTTTAACTGCACTAATAGGAAACTATAATGAAAGCTCATATCTATTTTTCAAATTATAAATTCTTTACTAAGTTTTTTAAAAAAATATACCACCATTTATTGCAAAATGATATTTAATAACGTATTTATAATCGGTTACCAAATTTCTTCTGGGATGATTCAGAAATCATGGGTGGGGAGGGGCGAGGAACGATGGTAGTCCATCTCCTCGTGGTGTTCCTCTGGCAACGCTTTGGTCAGCAATGGCTAAGAGGTTAGTTAATAACTGGCATATTTGGAAAGAAATCAAGAATATTTTTACTAGGTCTTATAAGGCATATACAGTAAAAAATTCGAAATCAAAATTTTGACAAATTGGTAGTTTTAAAGAAGTATTGAAAACTCTTAGAAGTATGGCTTTTAATGGATTTTTATTATTATTATTATTCTATATGTATAAACTCCTTGTGTGCCAACAAGTATACCACACTGCTTTCAAATGTAAATCAGTACACAACTGATAGTTGGAAAATTTTCAAATATAAAGGACGCTGGCATAAATTCAAAGATAAATGGTGTGAGAATTCAAGAAAATGCATAAATACAAAAAAAATGTTAACATACTAATGGAAACATATAATGAATGATATTGTTACGTATTCCACTGCTAATTACCTTCACTACTAATTCAATCTGTAAATTCACCGGGTAAGCCCGTAGTGGGTGTGCGGTGTGAACAAAATCAGCAGGCCTCAGTAGAAAACATCAATGGCATTTATTTGACACGAAGGCATTAACAAAGACGACGAATGCACATACGACAAATATGTACAGCCGAGACGAACACACAGTATCACACTATAACAGACAGTAACCCACAAGTAAATATCGATTACTGCACATAAAGTTGCTAGACAGAATTTCATAGGAGAAGGGAGTTTCGCTCTGCGGTATCTCCAATAAGGCTGAAATTCTCCACTGTCTCCTCGCTTTAGCTCTATCTAACTCTCAACTCACTAAAATACGACTGGCTACTCCACACACAACTTGATGCTGCATCTACAATAGGCCACAAGACTGGACATACAGCTCTGTTCAGTACTCACTTGAGTTCCACACAAAGTTGGGCTATTCCTCCGCTGCTTCATTATCTTCCCAATAACTTGTTTCATGACTCCAACTCTAATGATTCATTATGGTGGTGTTACAAGCGGGTGAACGCACGCCGAAGAAGGCGTTAGCCACCGCTGTCAAAGAGCCTGGCGCCAGCCGGCTTGGTTTGGCGAAAGGAATAGTCTAGTAGCCGCTGGATCCTTCATGAAGTGGCACGCTTCGGCGTGCTTTTGGGCGCGCGATCAGTCGGCTATATAAGGGATAGGTTGCCGTAATCTGGCAGTTAGTTGGTTAGTTCAGAGTTTTTCTCCTCTCGGAAGAGAAGCGTCTCGCCGGACTAGCAGATTACTTTATTGGCTTGTTATTAGTGAGCTGTGTTACGTTTGCCGTTTACGTTGTATTATTGAGCTCGCTGTGATTTACTGTTTACTGTGTTATATGATAGCTGTTTTGCAGTCTGTTCTTGTTGGGCGTAAGGCTTGCATTTACGCTGTTAGTGACTGTTGACTGCTGGATTATGTTTATCTGAAGTTTTACTTTATCAAGTCGTCCTGTAAATACCTGTAAATAGCTGTAAATAAATTTGTTTGTGCTGTCCTCAAATAAAGTCCATTCAATCCGAACCCGCTAAGCTAAAAAACGTAACAATAGCTTTAGAGGATCGGCATTTTATTGTTCCTGGGAGGCGAGTCGATAACCTTTGCACCAATCAGGTGTATCCGAGTTCCTGTTGGATTAATAATTAAAATTCTTGAACCTTCCAGCATTATCTATTTTTTCGCCAGGTCATCAAATGGTTTCCAAGTTTGTCACCAAACTCTGGGATTACTGTCTCGGCATCTGAGGAGCATCCAATACAGATTATTGTAAATCAGCCTTACCACTGATACGACTAACCATGCTGGGAAGCAACTTTACTAGCTTGCAACGATATAATACATTTGGAGAAGTGGGATGAAATAAAGATAGCATATACGAAATATAAACACAAAAAAGTGTATATGCAAACACTTTTATGACAAACACACAGAAATAAATTCTAAATATTGCGAGGAAAACACTATTAATATAAGTGCAAAAGGAAATGACAGATGATTTCGTCTGTAACAAAGGCGAATAAACGAAAATTCCAAGTTTTATTGTTCTTTAGAAGGCAATTACTAAGTTTATGTCTTCGGGAATAAACTTAGTGCATTCATATATCGGATGGCTGGAATCCTGGCCTGTACCAATGTGGCACGGACACCTGTCAGTCGGTGGCAAATCGGGAAGCTTTAAGAATGCTTTAAAAGCTTCCATGTCTTTTAAATTGTCAGCAGAAATGTGCAAACCCATCTGCTATCTATCTCATAGAATGAAACAAATATGGGCATGCAAAGGTGCAAGACAAAATATTTATACAGCAGAATCCGAGGATTATATTGATTACAATCCAAAAGACTCAATAGATACAGACTTAATAGACGACCACAATCGACAGCAACCAACAACTAGTCGATTAGTTGCTAATTCAAAATTTTGTAACGCTCTTAAATAGAAGTTTATGAAAAAGCGATGCAGGAAAAAAGCTGATATTTATTTCAACATTTACTATTATTTTGATGCATTTCTATTTGTCTTGTGAACTTTCTTTTAACTCTTGTTGGTTTTTATGGTGATGTTTTTAGCGTTTGAACCGCGCATTTCCTTTTTCAATAGAATAAATCTTGTATGTGCTTATATATCAAATTTTAATTTGACATTTTTAAGTATCATATTCAATGTTTCTGCTGGACGATATTTTGGGCAACATAATCAAAAAAATGTTTTTGTGCCAACATCTCATATTCATTCATTCGAAGCTTTAACTTTCACAAATTTTACATTTCTTGTAAAAAGGTTAGATCATTTCCCAAAGAACGATAATTTTAATTAATACAGCATTCTAAAACGCCATCTATTGTGCTTTCGTTGTGCCTTTCGTAGTCAGGCAGAAGCCTACTAACCACCATACGATAAAGATGTTTCGAACTTTTGCGTTTGAACATGCACATGCACTTAATGCAAATATGAAAACAAAATATTTTTATTAATATATGAATGATATGAATGAAAACATAATTGAAAAAAATATTTAAAAAAAATAACTGCATAAATAAATAATATTTGGCTATAATAATCATGGTTACTTTATTTAAAGACACGTGTGTTGCGTGCTCACGCCTTATACTTATATTAAATATGAAACACTTAAAGCAAAAACCTCGTAAGATATTCCGAGCAGTAGAAAAGAAAACATGCATCAAATGTCGAACGCCAACTTTATTCCAACGATAAACAAAACACACTGAATTCCATAAGCTTAATAACAATGTTGCCATATTTGAAAACTAAATATTACAAATTTCACAATAAAAAAAGATATGACAAAATAGAGAGTTAATAGAACGGAACATCCTCCCACCTTGAGCTGTCGGCGGACAGCTCAATAAAATCTTCATAAAATTTAGTATTTCACGTATTACAAATTCATTCTTTTAGGTAACAAATCCTATCGGGTAGAAAATTTTATGGGATATTGACAAGATCTTCCTTTTAGTAATATCATTTAGTTCAAACTTATCTAGCCAATCTAAATTCAAATGTAATTGATCTTGATCTCGCTTCCAAGATACACCCAATATTAAGGAAGTACCCTTTTTTCCCGTACTTTGCCAGTCTCTCAAATTAAACTTTCCTGTTTCCATAATGTCTTTGGTTTCTTCTTTAAATCGTAATAGTTCCCCTTTTTTTTTCGACACTTGTAACAACATTGTCCACATAGAAACTATCCTTCAATTTCTTTAACAATTCTGAATCATATCTGGAATCTTCACAATATCTGTGTAAATGAAAATCTATGACAGCACCGAGCAAGTACGGACTGCTTTTCACACCGAAAACCACTCGCTTATGACGAAAATTTTTCAATTTTTGATCATCGGTCCACCATAAGAATCGCAGATAATCTCTGTCCTCTTCTCTCACGCCAATCTGAAAAAATGCCTCTTCAATGTCCGCTGACACGCCGTCAGAATTAGAGATGGGATTAGTTCAATTAAGTTTGGTCCACAATTTAAACATTGGTTTAATGATGGGTTGCACTTTTCCCTTGCTGATGCATCAAAGACTGGTCTTATTCTTGTGGTTCCATAATGTTTTATAATTGGTTTGTGCGGGAGATAATGCACGCCTGATTCTTTATCTGTAGACGGTACTTCTTCAATAAAACCTAATTTCAGCCATTCTGACAACGTACTGTCATATGCATTGAAAATTTTTTCGGAATGAAGCCTCTTTGTCATTTTTTCTAATCTCTTCAAAGCTAATTCTTTATAAGAAGGCAAAGGCAGATGCTCTTCTTTCCATGGTAGTGCGACCTCATAGCGACCACCTGTAGTTACTGCAATAGAATTTAAGAAGTTTATTTTCGTTTCCGAATCTTCTTCTTTCTTAGATTTTACTATAGCAGAATCTTTAATTCCAATAACATCAAGGTTCCATAGATCTGTGATAGAAGCCTCCTGTATAAATAATGAAGTCACAGTCATGGCCAGGTTCTCGGTTTCATGACTAGAAGTAACTTTACCCATTAATATCCAACCTAAACGAGTTTCGATCGCAAGAAGTCCACAAGACAAATTTATTTGCCTTCAAGTGAACAATTTGGATGCAAGATCAGCTCCGATCAAAACCTCAATAGGCCCTGGTGGATCATCAGTATCAGTTATATGAACATTAAGACATCTAGCCTCTTCCATCCAGGGACCTCTTTTTATAGAATTAACATTTCCGCAAATTATGGGTTGATCCAAAATCTCGAAATTTTCAATATATCTGACTTCAAGACTTCCCAGTTCAACATTAAAACAGGAATGATTTTTCTGTGAAGTCCTAAGTCCACCGAAAAGGGAATGGATTATAACTTCCTGTCTGAATGATTCGCATCCCAATTCCGAGGCTGTTTCCTTCAGAATATATGACCTTTGGGATCCTGTGTCAACTAGAGCTCGAACAGCTCTTTTTCGGCGTAGTCCCCTAGCTGTTATCTTTAAAGTTTGTAAAAACACCTTGGGTTCCTTGGCAAAGGTAGACAACGCAGAAAGATTTTGCTCAGGTTTTATTTCATCAAAACTAAGGTTTTTAGTTTCTTCTTTCTTCTCAGATAGCATCGGACACATAAGCGGCACATGGTGCTTGCTACATATTATACATTTAAGCTTAATTCGACACCTTTTTGCGTTATGTCCTACCTTTAAACATGAGAAACAAGCCTGCTTAGCTCTTAATGTCTTCCGTATATCATCGAGTGACATTTTTTGAGCAATAAAACAATCAGAACTAGAATGTGCTTTTGAACAAAAAAGGCAGAATAACCTTGTTTCTTTGTGAACCAAGAGTTCCGAAGCAGTAGCCACATCTTCATTTTTTGATAATCTATTGGTTCGAACCCTTAAGTCCTTTTTGGCAAATCCAAAGCCATCCATTGCCATGGAAATTCTCTGCTCGGCTTCGACTTCAGTCTTAATGAATTTCATAAGTTTTTCTAAGCGACCAGTAGGAGTTGGATCCGCATCAACATTTCTTCCGTAAGTGCGCAAAATATCTTCAGATAAACTGCTCTCAACAAGTGGATACAATAATGGAGCACATTTTTCCGCTGTTATACCGAGTAATTCAAGCGCTCGCATAGCTGATTCCAATTTATCGTATACATCATGAATTGGCAAAGGTTTTGCAACGTTCTTGATAAATAATTTCAAAAGTTCTCTTATATAGACTTCCACCAACATATCCTCTTGACCGAAACGTTCTTTCAAACTCTGAATCACTTTTGGATAATTTTGTGCCGTAGGTGGGAAACTTTGCACTACTTCCCTTGCCTTCGAACCATCTTGAGTCGATTGAATCAGATACTGAAATTTGTCTTCTGGTGCCAAGCTAGCATCTTCATGTATTTTTGAAAATTGGCTCCAGAATCCAAGCCATTCCATTAATTCCCCGTTATACTTCTTCAGTTCAATTTTAGGTAATTTGTATCTTGGGGTTTCATTGACAGCATTCGACACTTTATCAGCTTTACCGCGATTATTCTCTTCAATAGACAATTTAAACTTTAAAAATCTTTCCTCATATTCATCGCGTACTGAAATTTCTTTTTCCAACTCTACTTCATCACTATCTTCCAACATTATATAGAAACTACTTTTATCTATTTCTTTTAATTTCTCAATTTTAGACTGAATAATTAGAAATTTAGCATTTACCTCTGAATCACCATATCTGTCAAGTGCAGCTACCGCTACTGTTAAGCCACTTAATTAGTTTTAACTTCTGTATTTAGTTTTATTTGTATGGCAACAGTTTTGATTGTTTGATTTTATAATTTTTCGAATAAAGATGTTGTGCCGTTTTTAACTATGGAGTCAGTTTGGATGATTTAAGGAAATGTATAGACAAAATGAGAATCATTTAATGTCATAACTAACATTTGGTGACCTCCGAACGTGATTAAGAGAAAAAGGTCAGTACTTAATCTCAATAATATTTGATTGAATTCTGAGTTTCGGTTTCGGTTTCATAATGGATCATCTTGTTAAGAAACGAGCTCCGCTAACAGCATCATTTACTAAGACATATAAAAGTTTAATGTCCATGATTGATGATGAAAATACGAAAATAAATTATATAAAGATTAAATTAGCGTCTTTAGAAAGGATAAGCGCTGATTTAATAACTATTGATAATGAAATATTAGAACTTTCGTTAAGTGTAGATGATAACGGAAAAAGTTATTCAGATGAATTTGAAGCTGTGGAGGAATATAAAATGAAATTTGATGAAACTTTAGTTTGTGCCAAATCCTTCATTGAAAGTAAATTACAACCAAATGTAAATATTTTGTGTAGTGAGAAATCGAAACTGAAACTTCCAAAAATTGAGTTAATGAAATTTGGTGGAGAAGTTAAAGACTGGTTATGTTTCTGGAATCAGTTTAAACGAATACATGAGGATAAACAAATGGAATTAGAAGATAAGTTTCAGTACCTGATACAATGCATGTTGCCAGGAACAAGAGCAAAAGAAATTATTGATAGCTATACACCAACGGCAGAAAATTATATAAAAGCAATTGAAAGCCTCAGAACAAGATTTGGACGTGAGGAATTATTAGTTGAATATTATGTGCGTGAACTTTTAACTTTAGTGGTGAAAAATGCGACTAAATCTAAATTAAATATCACTCAGTTATACGATAAATTGGAGTCGCATCTAAGATCTTTGGAGTCTATCGGCATGACGTCTGACAAATATGCAGCTATGCTTTTTCCCCTTGTGGAATCGTGCATTCCAGAGGATATTTTGAGAGTTTGGTTAAGAAATTCTTCTGTAAGTGAAGAAAGTAAATCTTATAGTGCAAGATTAACTCAGCTATTAAACTTTCTTCGGGCTGAGGTAGAGGGTGAAGGAAGAATCACTCTTGCAAAGACAGGTATTAAACAAAGCGATACTTATAGAAAAATTCAAAAGGATCGGGAAGATAATATCATTCCAACTGCGAGCAACTTATTTTCGGGAACACAAGAAACAAATATTAATAAATTGATAAGCTGTATATTCTGTGGAAAATCACAACAAAGTAAAGATTGTTTTAAAGCACAGAATTTAAATCATGAAGAAAAAATGAAAATTTTGAAAGAAAAAAATTGTTGTTTTTCATGTTTAAAATCGAACCATAGAGCTAAAAATTGTAAAAGTAAAATTCAGTGTGTTTTTTGTGGAAGGAAGCATCATATTATTTGTTGTCCAGAATTTAAACAGAAATCAAAAGTTACTGTCGAGTGTAAACAAGAAAATGATGAAAGTAACACCCTCGCATCCATTTGTACAACAGGAAGAGTTTTGCTTCAAACTTTAGTGGTTTCCGTTCAACACAAAGGAAAGAAACTTCATTTACGAGCTCTGATCGATACTGGATCTGAGCATTCCTATATTTTAAAATCAACAGCAGAAGCTTTAGGAATTAAATCTGAAGCTAGTAAAAAATTAACCCATGTAGTATTTGGAGGCAGGTCATCTGATATGCATCATAAATGTTATAACATCAATGTTGAGAATCTATATACTGGTTATAACTGTAAAATTCCTGTTTTAGATCAGCCTACAATTTGTGGATCTGTACCTAGTGTACCGAAAGGGCCTTGGTTATCAGAATTAGCTGAAAAGGGAATTCATATCACAGATGTTAATTGTGTGAACTCTCAGATTGATCTTGTGATAGGTTCTGACTTTGCTGGAAATATCTATACTGGAAAAATGCATAAACTAAGATCAGGCATTTTTGCTATTGAGACTTTTCTCGGATGGGTTTTAATCGGAAAACTGCAAACCAATGAAGATGAAAATTCTATTGCTGCTGTAGTTACCTCCCTTTTAATTCATACTCAAGATATTAGAAACCTTTGGGAAATGGAGATTATTGGTGTTAGAGATCCCTTTGAACAGCAATCTAGAAGTGAAATTGATAAGGCAGTGAATAATCATTTTAGGAAAAATTTGAGAAAAGATGACGAAGGAAGATATGAAGTGAAATTGCCGTGGATACAAGGCAAGAATATTCCTGAATATAGAGATATAGCCGAAAGAAGATTAGAAAGAGCTACATCAAAGTTAAAATTGGAAGGAAAATACGATGCTTATGATATGGTGTTCCAGGAGTGGTTAGAAGAGCAAATAATAGAAATAGTACCACTTGAAGAACTATCTAAATCTGATTGCTACTTGCCACACAGAGGAGTTTTCAAGGAAAATTCAACAACTAAAGTCAGACCAGTTTTCGACGCATCAAATAAAAGAAAAGGATTTCCTTCACTCAATGATGGTTTAGAAAAAGGACCTAACACCTTAGAGTTAATACCATCAATTTTAGTAAGATTTAGAGAAAAAAGATTGGAATTATATCCGATATTAAAAAAGCTTTCTTACAAATAAGCATTGCTGAAGAGGATAGGATTATCTCCGATTTCTGTGGTGGAAGGATAATGAAAAGAAAGAAATTCAAGTTTTTAGACATCGCAGAGTGGTTTTCGGAATAACCTGCAGTCCATTCATTCTTGGAGCTGTTATTCAATATCATCTAGAGAACGTAAATTTAGAACATTAAGAAATTGCAGAAAAATTATTGAAATCTTTTTATGTCGATAATTGCGTCACTTCATTGGACACAGAAAATGAAACCCGACATTTCATAGAAGTATCTACGCAGTTAATGGAAAATGCAAAATTTGAATTGAGAGGTTGGAAATACACCGACTTCGAAAGTTCAATTTCGGAATCGGAAATTTCTGAAGTCTTAGGACTGTTCTGGCATCGTGGAACTGATACTTTATCTTGTGCAGTTGATTTAAGAATTGAGATAACTGAACCATTTACTAGAAGGAAGTTACTTTCAATTGCACAAAAGGTTTTCGATCCAATTGGTTTCAGTTGTCCCGTAACATTGTATCCCAAATTACTTCTTCAAGAAAGTTGGAAATCAAAACTCAGTTGGGATGATGAACTGCCAAAAGAGGTAACAAAGAAATGTTTGAAGTGGTTTAATGATCTTCCCCTTTTGAAATTAGTAGAAATTCCACGCTATATGTCCATAGATAACTGCGTATCTATTAGCCTCCATACGTTCTGTGATGCATCTAAATTGTCTTATGTGACAGCTATTTTCTTGAGGAGTGAAAATAAGAATCAAATTTCAGTGCAACTTGTGCTAGCTAAATCAAGAATCGCACCACTAAAAAGGATGTCAATTCCTAGGTTGGAATTAATGGCATGCACAATAGGCGCACGTCTTTCTGACCTAGTAAAAAGGGCATTAAATTTCCGAGACATTAAGGAATATTATTGGACAGACGTCTTCGGCATTATACTGGATAAAAAATGACGATTCATGGACAGTGTTTGTAAAAAATCGAGTTAAAGAGATACGAAGTCTTACAAATTATAATGACTGGAAACATGTACCAGGAATAAAGAATCTGGCTGATTTGCCATCTAGAGGTTGTAATGCCAAACAATTAGTTGAATCTCGTTGGTGGGAGGGACCATTATGGTTAAAGGAGAATGGACGAGATTGGCCAAAGTCAGAAAATGTGTTGACTGAAGAAGCATTCTTCTGACTGAAGAAGAAAAGAATTATGTCATAACGATTTTATTAGAAAAGAGTTATGCTTCAGAAGAACTTTTAGCTTATTTCTCCACTTATCGCAAAATATTAAGAATGGTTTGTTGGATGTTGAGGTTTTACAACAATGCACGTAAAACAAAACCAGAGCGACAAAGTGGTGAATTGGGAGCCCAAGAATTAGATGAAGCTGAAAAAATAATTATAAAAGTAGTTCAAAATGAATGTTTCCATGATGACTGTTAACCTCAAAGCGAATTAGGGAGTTTGGAAACACAAAGAATTCCGGCATGACGAGACCGCCATTTTCACAACACACACACATTTATTTACAAAAAACTCTACTCTTTACACTCCTCGAAGCGCCATCTATTGGCATTTTACAGCGATATTCGCCCACAATTCGAGCGTCATAACATACTGGGGCCCTATGATTTCGTCATCATTACAGGTAAAATGATAGTTACACAGAATTGTACACAAATTATAAAATTTAAAAAAATCCAAAGCACAAAAGTATTTTACATTACTAAAAAGAAAATAAAAAGATTAAAAAAACAAATGTCAATTATCGTTCACAGGAAGTCTAACCAATTTATGAATCGGTCTCTTAATTTCTCCTGCAATAGTTTTTAGAGACACTGCTCTCACTCTACCGTCAGATCCTTCAAAGGTGTGGATCACTCTCGCCATTTT
>JAOUZG010009953.1:2706072-2738475 GCA_026289955.1 Argiope argentata
CACTAAATGTATAAAATAAATCAACACAATATAATCAAATCACCACATAGACAGCACAAAATCACACGTCACAATAAAAACACTTTAAAGATTAGCCCTTCACATACAACACTAACGAAACCACGAAGAACCAACATTACTCACCCGTCCCGCCAAACAACCGAAACTTCAAGGACGCCCATTCACGATTCGCAAACTTCCTAACTCACACAAATAAAATTCTCTTCACATCGACACGTGATTCACACACACTAATATATCCCACTTCTGACACCAAAAAATGTTAACCTCAAAGCGAATTAGGGAGTTTGGAAACACAAAGAATTCCGGCATGACGAGACCGCCATTTTCACAACACACACACATTTATTTACAAAAAACTCTACTCTTTACACTCCTCGAAGCGCCATCTATTGGCATTTTACAGCGATATTCGCCCACAATTCGAGCGTCATAACAATGACTGTTTAAAAGAATTAAAGTCTCTGTGTAGTTTTAGAGATAGTCATGGTTTACTTCGAGTAAAAACAAAATTGACAGAGAGGAAAGATCTAGAGAATTTTAAATATCCAATTTTATTGCCAAGCAAACACAAATTAGTTAAGTTACTAATCTTAGAATATCATTTGATTTTGCATCATGCTGGACTTAATGCGCTTTTAACCAATCTTCGAGAGCAGTATTGGATTATAAACGGTAGGAAAACAATAAGATCAGTTATTTCTAAATGCGTGATTTGCAAAAGACACAGTGCAAAAGCAATGAAAACAGTTTCTGTGCGACTACCAGAAGACAGAATAAGAGATGCATCGATTTTTGAAGTCGTAGGAGTAGACTTAGCAGGCCCTCTTATTCTGAAAGGTGGAACGAAAGCTTGGTTTGTTTTGTATACATGTGCTGTATTCAGAGCCATACACCTAGAACTGCTAACTTCTTTGTCAACGAATTGCTTTCTATTGAGTTTACGAAGATTCATTGCAAGGCGTGGACGTCCTCACATAATTTATAGTGATAATGGTTCGAACTTCACTGGAGCTAACAATCTTTTTAATGCTATAGATTGGAAAATGATCGAGAATGAAGCATCTAATAAAAGAATTAGGTGGAAGTTCAATCCTCCCTCAGCTTGCTAGGTGGGGAGGTTTCTGGGAACGTTTAATCCAAAGTGTTAAGAAAACGTTAAGAAGAGTTTTGAAGAATGCATCCCTAACCTATAAACTAACACTCAGTTTGCTTTGTGAATCTGAAGCTATAATAAACTCGAGACCGTTAACTTATGTATCGGAAAATCCAGATGAGCTCAAGCCAATTACTCCTGCAATGCTTCTACAAGAAATGACAGAAATTGGCGTTCCAGATCTAGACCATATTGACAAGATAAACTTAACAAAAAGTTTACGATATCAGCAAAAGCTTCGGGATGAGTTGAGAAAACGATTTAGAGCAGAATATCTTAGTAATCTCCTGCTCAAACGCACGAATGAAAGGTCATCCTATGAATTGAAAGTTGGGGACATAGTTTTAATCGAAAATGAAGACAAGAAACGAACATTTTGGCCCTTGGGACGAATAGTCAAGTTATATTCCGGTAAAGACAATAATATTAGACTAGTTAATGTAAAAACTTCGAATGGAGAATTTCTGCGACCGGTCCAGCGCTTGTACCCCCTGGAAATACAATCTAAAGAAAGCCCCGAAAATGTGGATGCTAAACAAGGAAATACCTCTGGAAATCTTCAAGAGATTTTAGAAGAGAGAGTTTCTAGAAGTGGTCGTGCAATAAAGTTGCCTGAGAGATTTAAAGACTTTGAACATTAAAAGGAACTTAGTGTAAATTCTGATTTAATTGAATATTAGTTTTGATAAAATTCCTGTTATCAAAAGGTGGGAGTATGTCAAGTGCAGCTACCTCTACTGTTAAGCCACTTAATTAGTTTTAACTTCTGTATTTAGTTTTATTTGTATGGCAACAGTTTTGATTGTTTGATTTTATAATTTTTCGAATAAAGATGTTGTGCCGTTTTTAACTATGGAGTCAGTTTGGATGATTTAAGGAAATGTATAGACAAAATGAGAATCATTTAATGTCATAACTAACATTTATCCTTTTTTACCTATTAAAGATTCCAACAGATTGCATTGTTTTGTAAACGCAGATCTAACGACAGTTCGCTCAGCCTTTACAACTTTCGTTTTATCCATAATTAAAAGTCCTATCGCGGACGCCAAATGTTGCGTGCTCACGCCTTATACTTATATTAAATATGGAACACTTAAAGCAAAAACCTCGTAAGATATTCCGAGCAGTAGAAAAGAAAACATGCATCAAATGTCGAACTTGAAAAAATATAAGGTATTGGGATTTATAGCAACAAAGGCTTTTATCCCCGAAATGTCGAACGCCAACTTTATTCCAAAACACACTCAATTCCATAAGCTTAATAACAATGTTGCCATATTTGAAAACTAAATATTACAAATTTCACAATAAAAAAATATGACAAAATAGAGAGTTAATAGAACGGAACAACGTGTTTCTTTCAATGACAAGACATTTGGCTAGATAGTAGATAGGGCCTTATCTTGCATGTCAAAAATAGCTTACGAACCTCGAAACTTAAACATGCGCTGTTTTGCTTTTGGCAAATGGTTACGAGCACGGACTAATATCTAATGAAATATCTGAACAGATGCTAACGATAAGCAACGAAAAAGAAAAATTCAATGACACCAAAATGGCAATTTATAGCCATGCATCTTATCTTATGAAGTTGTGGCAATCATAAACCAGTATCTTTCTGGGCATGCGTCGCAAACCTGGCATAAAATTGCATAATCAATCAAAGCTATTAACTTTATTATCCTGATATGTTTGAACTCGTTTAAATTTTTGTATCCTCCTTTAAATTTAAAGATAAATAATTTTTGCAAAATCGCTAAATTGCCATAAAGGCTTTATAACTGTAAAAGCTTGATTTCAATCAATCAATCAATCAAAATCTCATGGTAAAGCTGATGGAATGATGTAATCACAGGACACAGATATACAATAACAATATTTTTTTTTCTCGATCATTGTTAATGAGCATCATGTGCAACGTTGATGGGGATATTGAAGATATATCAAAGTTTTCTCTGAGGCTACAAAACAAAACTGCCATTGGAAACAGGTGACAAAATTTTACATGAGAGAATTTTTTCTGGGCTAAATGGAATTGTGATTTTATTGATTTATAGTGATATGAATAAATTAAGTATGATTTAGTAAACAATAATTTTCATAGATTATTAATTTATGGAATATATTTTCCAAACTTCAAGCATGTTGATGTGTTCCCGTTATTGAACTTTCCTTGTTCATATGAATTCCGTCTGTCCTTTACTTAAATTGTGAATTTTTGTCATTTATATTCTTGAACTAGCCGCCTTTGGCGACCAGTCGGTTCGCCAGTAGTAATGCTCGCTAAAATTTTCATATAATATTTTATTTAGCTGTGCCTCATAACAGGTTTTTCACCAAAATATTTTTAAATCAAACAAATTTTGATAATAAAATAATTCATTTATAGTATTATTTAGTATTAATTTCTTCAGATGTTCTGTTAATTGTACTACTCATTTTTCTCTTTCTATCCGAGCAATTATTGTCTCGGAATTGATATTTTACTTAAATGGTGGAGGGAAAGGTCTAAAATTATGTGTTTTTATAGGATAATGAGATTCAAATTTTCATAAATGTAAACACACTTACAAATAAAGACACAATTGGTTTTCAAGAGATGCAAAAGTTTAAAAACAGCTTGGAAACCATTATTTCCTCTGGTGTGTGTCACCAGAGGAAATAATGGTGACACACACACACCCTTCTTTTCTTTATTTTTCTATTCTTTTTTTCTTCACTACTTTTCTTTCTACAAACCGTTTTTGCCCTCTGTTATTCTTTTTTTCTTTATTTATTACTTTATTATGACTTTATTTTGAGCAAACATAGATTAAATATCCATACAGACTAATAATAAAAGCAACTATTTTTTTTTCTTTTTTAAACATCCCGTTATCTATAAATGAAAACCAACTGACTTCGCATATTTCTTTCTAAACAAATCATAATTTATTACTTCCTGCTATCTTACTCAGTTGTTGTGGGGGAAGTAAATGAAGATTTTTGGCAGGAAAGTAAGAAAAGTGTCATTTTAACTATTTTCCTCGCAGTTTTTTGATTTTTTCTCTCCATAAGAACCATCCTCGTGTCTCAAAGAAAATATTAAAATAAAAATTAGCCGAATTGGTCGAGCCGTTCTCTAGTTTTGCGCTTAGCAACGCATTTCGAGTTCCATTTTTACTAAGCCTTTTTAAGGCTGTGGTAAATAACTTACCACCGCCTTAAAATATTTTGCAAATACTGTAGCTCCAAAACTAACCAGAAACGAACAAAAGTGTCATGTTCAACATAAAATGCTACTTTGTGTTCAGCACCTTGTTATGTTGTTTCACCAGAATAATTTAAAACAATGCATTTGGTAATTTACATTGTATTTAGTTTTTCTACCACTTATTTCATGTGTAATTAATACATTTTAAATTTTGAAATAACTAAAAGTAAATAGTTTTGCAAAAATCACACTTACTTGTGAAATTATTTATATTTCATATTTTCTATTGAATAAGTCAGTAAAATGTCATTGCTTGTTTTGGAAGTTGGAAAATATGTGTTTCCACCCCTGTAATAACTACAGCCACGAGAACAAAATTTTAACAAAAATATTTTTTTTTGGTTATAAACGAGCTTTTATTTCCAAATATAACGAAAAATGAAAATTTTGAGAGAAAACAGCTTGTGTCCGTTAAAGGGTTAATATAGATGATGGTGATGAGCTTAAAAATGCTGATGTAATTGTTACAGTGTTACTGCAAACATTGAAAAACTGCAGTTTAGATAAAAATTGCAAGAAAAATGGCCGAAATCTCATCAGAGACTCGACACCCTGTCTTCTCTGCTAGAAATGTTTGGTAAAAACAGCATTGCTTTGAATTATTTGCAATGTCTGGACAATTTATACATATGATATTACTAAATTATTGTTGAAATTTAATTATATTCAAAAGCAAAGCATTGATTAAACAAAACAACATAGATTTAAAATTATCTATTAAGCGTAATTTCATCCATTTCATGGAGTAGAGCATTCTTTAAAAAAATATATTTCTGACTTCTCGTTGAAAACTAAAAATAATATCATTAAGCTACATTTTATTAAAAATTTATCCTGCAATCACAACCATTTTAGGATTTTTAAAAATTTCAAAATATTCTCAATTTTACGAAAGTAGAACATAAAGTTTTATGTGCTTGCAATAATTTTATACACCTCTACCTTACCTTATAAATTTAGAATTTTTAGATTTTTTTTTTCTAAAAATTCAGTGCTTTTAAAACTAAAATATATGCTATTTAAAGAACTATTCTGTAGTGCCTTCTCTACAATAAATTTTGAAAATACCATCTCAAAGTTTCAACCTCATTTACACATCATTAGCTTTATCCTTCATTAGTTTCATTAGAATTTGCTGCTGACATTTCATTGCAATAACTTTAACATTTTCAGTTTCTGACTATAAACATACAAATGTTTATGATCAAAAATACATTTTGTTTTGTCTGTGATTATATTTTTATGAACTGATAAATGTAGGATGTATATAATATTTATAATTTGTTTTATTTATATTTGAGTAATTTTTTATTTCCTTGTAATATATAGCTTCCTTATGATTTGACAAATTATAATTTTAAGTGCCTTGGAAATGTTAATATCTATGATAAATGAAAGGCAAACTTTGATTTAAAAAATGAACTAAAATTTAAAAAAAATTGAAAAAAAAAGGGGGGGGGTCATTAAAATTTTTATTTTAAAGAAATATAGTATTCACATATTGCCTAAATATCAATGACAGGCCTAGTCAAATTCTAATTATGAGAAAAACTATTTATATGCTATCTTTGGTAATTAATCCCTGACTTGTGATTAAAATTTAAATATCAGAAAATAAAGTTAAAATTTAAATGCCAGAATATTTGATTATAATGTTAGCAAATATATTTATATAATTTAAAAATAAAATATTTTACCATTAATAATTATTTATTTATTCTAGAAAAAAATGTATTTAGATTTTTTTTTAATTATTATAGTTTTTTTAAAAAATTTATTATGATTGAATTTTATATTTGAATATAATAATCATGTTATTTTTATTCATTATGCGACTTTTTATTTGTTGTCTCATCTCATTAAATTTTATTTTTTTGTGTCAGTACCTATCATGGAATTTCTGATTGATTCATAGATTTTTTAATTTTTATTAATCACCACTGGAAATGTCAATTATTTTAATGGAATTTAATCTTAGAATACAAATGACTGAGAAAGTATGTAAAAAAGTATATCTTTCAAATAATAATATTTTTTATTTAATTTAAAACTATGTTATTAAGTCAAAATAAATTAAAAATAAATTTTTATTTTATATCTTTAGGAATCTTCTAAAATGTAAAAAGTGTGATTTAAAGTCTGTAATTCTATTGCAAAAGAAAGATCCTTTTTGCAGGTATGGATTTTCTATTTTTTTAGTATACTTTTATTTTGAAAATAATTTTTAAACTATTGTAAAGTATAGCTACTGCTTAGAACTAATTTTTTCTAAATAATAACCTGTTTTATGGTTCGTTCAAAGGGTTTTTTTCCTTCAAAACAGGTCATTTTATATAGATGGATAAAGTATTCTGCAATGAATGTTGAAAAGCCTATAGAATTAAATTTTTTAAGAGGTTATTTTTCAGTTATAGGGATGGGAAATAGAACATTTGGAATATTTTATTCAGTTTGTTTTTTAATATTCAATTTTTAAATATTATATAATAAATATATATATATAAATCTGATATGAATTTTTTATGTATTAACGGAATTGATGTTATTAATCTCTGTTTTTCAGTCAATGCTTCTTTGAATACTGTACCCACAAATTTCGATCAACTATTGGAAAATCTAAGAAAATCAAGCATGGAGACAAAGTTTTATTGGCATGTTCTGGTGGTCGAAAGTCTACTGCACTTCTACATATGACTAAAGATGTATTGTTGTTTTTAAAAAAAATATTGCTTGTCTTTATTTGCATAATTTAATTTACACTGTTTGTTAACCAGTCAGGAACAAAACCGATTCTTATGATATATTTTATAAAATTTTATAATGCACTCAGAAAGACACCCTATTTTTAGAACTATTTCTAAATGATGGATTTTTATTCTGAATGAAAGTAAAAGAAAACAACTTTTATTAGACTTAGACATAAATAATAGATACTTAAAACCAGTTTGTATTTTTTAATTCATATTTGTATGAAAAATTATGCATTTTGCCTTTACATTTTTGATTAAATCATTTGTTAAGATATAAAATGGTTTAAATATCTGTGTCTCTGTATATTTTATTTAATGTGTCCATGTTCATATATATTATATAAATATTTTCTCTGAACAAAGCAAATTCCTTCTGATAAATGCTCACAACTAGGAATTGTTAAATTAAAATATGAATTGTATCTTTTTTTCCCCTTGATTTCTAATTTTCTCCTAGAAAACTAGAAATCTTCCCTTGATTTCTAGTTTTATTAAAAAGGAGAGGTTAAATTAAAAAAAAACTAAAAAAAGATTGATTGAAAGGAAGATTACTGAAAAGGGGAGGCCAAAAAATATATAACCATTTGATTTCCGTTTGTTGCCAGGCTTAAATATTGAGTTGAAATATCACTTTTCAACTTCCAAGCATTGATCTAAAATAAAAGATTAAATAAAAATAGTCATAAATTTGGCAAAAGAAAGAAAATAATTGTTATAAGTGGCAAATTTGTTTAATATTTTAATGAATAGTTAATGAATGGATTATTCTAATGATGTCTATTATACATTTGTTAAACACTGTCTTTTACATGTATTGAATACAGTTGGAAACAAGTGTACTTTTTTTGCATATTATTTGAATTAAAACATTATACTAACTTTTCTGAAGTGATCCTACATACATTTATGCAATCTTTGAATTCAATGTTTTCAAAAGTATTTTAGGTACTTTCTTCTGTTGCTTTTCTTTGGGATTGATTCTATTCTATATTCTTCTAAGTGCATTGAATTTCTTATTGCTACATGATAATGGAATTAAAAATGTAAGAATAATATTCATTTTTCTAAATAGGGCATACCATAGACTGAATGAAATTGTGATCCATATATTGCCCACCGACTTCTTTCTTATTTATAACTGTTTAATTTAAAAAAAATTATATTTTCTTTTAGGCTTTAGATTCTGCAACTGCCAAACAAATATCATTTGTTCCTGAAATACTTTTTATTGATGGTGAGTTATAATTTTATGCTATATATTTTATTATTTGAATGTTTTATTCTGACTATTTAGATTATGTTGCTTTTCAAGATAAAGTTCAAATTGCACTTAATGATTAGGACTTTTTTTTATTTTATAAAGATTATAATTTTTACTTTTCACAGAGTTTACAAAAAATTGTAATTTAAAATATAGTAATTCTGATCTGTCATAAATACTTTATTGATTTGTTATTTATCAAATTATGATTTGATTGAAATTTATTTTACTACAATTTGGAATAAATAGAAAAGAATGTGTGTCATGCAGTGTGTGGTTATTTTCTGTATATATTGATATATTTTACTGTAATGATCATTAAGTTTTATTATTTAAAAAAAATTGGTGGTTACAGAAATATCCTTAAATTATTCTCAGCTCTAGTTTCATAATTTAAAACATTCTTAATTTTATTTACATGTTATTGATTATTTATTTAAATTTTTATTTCAGCAATTTAGTGAGAATATTTTTCCATTACTTTATCTTGTGCTTATCTTGGATAGCACAAAAAGTATCTAAAGTATTGAAGTTTTAGATAAATTAATTATTATTATTAGTTAATGCTTTCTACTTTTGCAAATAAAAAGGAAGTAATTGTTATATTAATCATTTGCTAAAAAAGTTTTGAATAAAATTATTATATTGTTTAAAGAAGTAGTAACTTCTCACAAATGTAACATTAAAAATCACTATTTTACTGCCTGTCAAATGGAATATAACATAACCAGTCAATTGATTGATTAATTAATATCCATTATACAATAAATAATTTAAGTAAATAAGGTGAGGTGAAATTACATAAAATTTACTATTCTCAAATTCGCTAACCTATATTCCTTAAATTATTTTGCATATATAAACTTTTTTGAAAAGTATTTGATATTACATTATATAAATTTGCTGCAGCTTTTATTTGCCTCTTTTTAAAGCCATGCAACCAAGTAATTACTACTTTTTCTTAGGCTTGTTACTAAGATTTTTCATCTCATGTAATGAGGTAAAATAATCATAAAATACAATTATTGATGAAATCCTATTTTATCTGTAAAACAAAATGATTATTAAAATTCCCATCATATCATTATAAATAATTTTAAAACAAACAGTAGAACCTTTATTAAACATAGCATGTAGAAATGTTTAAATTTAGTATCAAAAGTTAAAAGTATGATGACTTATAATATTAAACATTGATTCTTGTATTTCATCTACTTCTTGTATTTGACTATTTGCAGTTTTCATTTCAGTTTCATCTACTATTATTTTTGTAGAATAAGTATATTTTTTCCAAGAAAGAATCTTAATAAGATATTTTATTGTAAATAAGTTATTAATTATTTATAAAATTTGAAGAACCAAAATTTTCATTACCTTTTTGCCCTAATATTTATTGATGCACAAATTCCAGCATTTTTTTTTTTTTTTTTCTGAAAGAAAGAAACACCATGATGCTTCTATTCCCCCTTTTCTTTCTTTATCTCTTTCTGAATTGCAATACTAAATTTCTTTACTTCAATAGATTTTCAAAAATAACATTCTTTCTTCATTTTATGTTTTGAATGCTTTTCAAAGAGACATGCTTTTTTATCTGCATGCTTTTTTTTTCTTCTAAATTTTTCTGTGCAATTTTTGATTTTGTCAATCATGTAATAAGGTTAGAAGAATAACTAACTTTGATTTTTTTTCAAAGATGCTGCTGTAGTTTTTGAAGCAGCCAAAATTCAATAATCTTCTTTTAAAACTGCTGAAATTTAGTAACCTCCTTTGCGGCTGAAGGAGATGTTCAGCATTATAGTAATCTCACAATTTAGATAGGCTTTATTTGACTTGAAACTGTTTCACAACTTTCAAAATCCTTCACAACATTTTGCAAAGATGTGTGAAGGATTTTGAAAGCCTTGATCATCTGTTTTATTGAGATAAGAAGGAAAAAAAAAAACTTTTTAAATATTCTGTAATCTGCTTTCTTAGAATCAGTTCTTTAAAATTCCAGCCATTCTTTTTATTATAACACATTGCAAGAAAGAAAGATTAATTATAATAGGAGAAATAGATTTATATAATATGAAAAATAAAAATATTAATTTTATCCAACATATATATTTGTCATATGTTTCTTAGAAAAGTATACATTATTTATTAACTATTATTTCAGGTTAATCCAACAGCTATGCTTCACATTATATTCATTTTACCCTTTTTTTTCTAAATTAAAATGAATACTGTTTCTCATAGTATATAATTGTGTCCTTTAGGAAAAAAGAATCTATAGTGTATTATTAAGGTTTTAAAACTTTAAATTATAAAAGCAGCAAAGTAAACTTAAAGATTTCATAGACAGAGTCAAACATAAAATCAGAAATATGATTATTCATACTGGAAAACGCCTTGTCTGGCAAAAAAATTTAGTAAAAAATATTACTTTTGATGCAAAAGATCTTTAAAAAAAATCAGAGATATCAATAGAATAACGAATTTGGCAATTAGTTTCTGTTGGTGTTCTGTTCAAACCTTTTCTTATACTTTCATTTATTTAATAATAATTTTTTTTAAATATAGTTCAAACATATGTTTCAGTCCTTATATTTTACAATTCTTTTACTTTCATTATTTATATTAATTCATTTATTTTATACTTATAGATTCTATGTCAGCACCACCAAACGATCACGGAAACAATAAAGTTCAAGATATATTAAATGAATTAAAATCTTATGGTTATCCTGTTATGTATTCTTCATTGGAAATGGTAAGATAAATAAATAAATAAAAATCCTTTGTTTTGAAAAAACAGTGAATCTTTAATATTTCATTACTAAATACTGAATAAGAATTAAAAACATTTATGTATCGTTAAAAAATTTCCTTTGATTTTAAATTGGTTTTTAAATTAAATTTATTTGCTGCATAGTATGCGAACAAATTATTTCAAAGTTCTTTTGATCTTTGGCATTAATTTTTAACTTCTAATTTATCATAGTTTACAAAATTTCATTTGAAAAAAAAAATACAAAAAAATTACATTAATAAGCCTCTTTTTTTTACTTGATCTTGCTAAAGTAACTAATCTATTTATTCATTTGATGTTAAAGATTATCCCTTTAACTTTTATATACCAGGTTTATATATTATAAATATTTATATACTGGATATAATTTTCAAACAACATGCTATAGACAATCTCTTTTAGTTCAATCTGAATGCTTAAAACACATTTACTCTAAATGTTTAAATAAATTAATGAACATATATAAGTTTGAATAATTTTGCTAAAACATATTCTGGAATATGATTACCCAATTTATTCCTGTGTGTCTGAAACAAATTTTTAGAAATTCGAATGTATACATCTGAGTTTTGCTTGAATTATTCTCATATGATTATCTTTATAACTCTTCTGGTTTAACTCTGTTCAAGACCAAATTACAGTCACTGCATATAAGAAAAAGAGACAAATTAGTTAAGTACTTCTATAGAATATACAGCTATGCCCTCCTCCCCCCAACATATCTGCACATTTGAGACAACAATCAAAGACTAAAGAAATACAACCCTTTTGTCTTGGCAGAAACATAAAACCCAATTTCTCGTAACATTGAATGTCTATCTTTATGGTCTTGCATTGATCCCTCAAATGGACTACCAAGAGTTTTCTTTCACTTTGTTCTGAAATCCACTGGAAACAAGCAAACTTGTCATTAAGTCCATCTTAGACAGCTGACTCTAGAAATTATGGATTGCATCCCTAAAAATGTACTACAGATCTGTACTGATGGTAGTCATACAGAAGATCATACTGGCAGTGGTATTAATATTGGAACCCCCTGCTTTGAGACTACAATAAAGCAACAAAACCCTGACCCTTGTTCTGTCTTCGGGAATGAGCTTATTGCGACTAATGTAGGGTTTGATGCTATCTTATCTTATAATTGTGATTTTGGGGGATGATATATTTTATTGGTGGATTTTATTGCTCTACAACATCTTCATTGCTGGTATTCTGCAAACAATGAAAACAGCTAATCTATTCTACTCACGCTAAGGAAGATCTCTCAGAACCACAACATCCATCTCCAATGGATGTTGTTGCGATTGAAGGTCATGGTACAAACCTGCGGCGTTTGGGCCTGTAGCCGAGAAATATACCGATCAAGCAAAATGGACCCTTCAGCCCGAAGAATATTATCTGGCTTATAAAGCTAACAATACAATGTCATCACACATAAATATTAAGGGTAATGAGGTCAGGAGGATAGCTCTAAGAGGATTGTGAAAATGAAATGGTCTGTGGCTCTTTGCTTACTTATGAAAAACTATACTCAAATGAAAGATTAAACTGAATTTAATATGTTGTATCCTATCTGTGCACCAATAGTACATGGGAACATTCCCTGGCACTCTCCTGGAAATTAAATGTGACAGTGACCCTCAAATTAGAAAGTGGCCACTTTAAGTGCTTTATCTTTGAAAGTGGTAGAAAATTCCATCTGAAATTGTAAAAAAATGCTCTGGCCATCCACCTTCACCATATCACATTCTGGGTTCCGTCTGACTTTCTAAGGAAGATTTAATATCCAATCTTCATATTAATATAGATTTCTTGGCAGTCAACAATACTGGAGCTAATCTGACATATGTCAGATCCTTTGAGAATGTTTGAATAAAATATGTTTCTTATAAAATAAAAGCAAATGGATAGTTTGGTAAAAACAAGGTGTGGAGAAATTTTCAGAAATAATATTTCTTAATAGATGACTTTGCAACTGCTTATTTTGTCTTACCTGGAACTTTTACTATAATAAAATAATAGCATCATAAAAATTGAATGAAAATTTGAAATTTTTTCTTTGAATTATTTTTTAAAATATAAGAAAACTAAAAATAATAAGTTTTTTTAAAAAAAGTTATGCTTTTGAATAAAAAACATTTTGAATGGAATTTCATTTGTAATTTAAAAGTATTTAATTGAAACTTATTCTTTAAATTAAAACTGGTATTAATGGATTCAATTTTATGTATATGACTTCTTTTCTGAAAATTACTTATTAAAATACTTTTCATTTTATTTTGAATAATTTCTTTCTTAAAATTGTAGATAAAAAAATTTAGAATTTAAATATATATTTGTTTGGAGTTCAGTACTAGTTTGGTATTGTAGAATTAATTTATCTATACATTGGGAATTGGCATATTTTTCTAGCAAAATGTTTTATTTGAAATTTATGTTATATGTTCATATCATAAACTGCGCTTATGAAATATTCATAATAATAAGTTTAATGGTATTATTAAACATATAAATACGGTACAATTTATTTAACTATACATTTTTCTCCAGGTATGCAAACTGAATGGGAATCAAAATATATTTTGGAACTTTGATTCAGTGAATGGTTTACCAGTATGTTCTGATTCAAGAAACTGTATCCAAGAATGTTTGAGTGGCATGTCTTTATCTGCTAAAATAGACTTCATAAAACATATTAAGTAAGTAAAAATAATATAAAAATTTCCAAAACAATTAATTTTGGAAACAAATGAATGTTACAGTTTGTAAATAGTTTAAATAAAGTTTTCAAACTTGAACTGCTTCCTTTAAAATTATAACGAAATCTTTATTGGGTTGTTTCAAAAAATTCTTATGAAACGCTTTATGAAATCTTTTTCTTTCATTCAATAACTATCACAAAGAGCTAAAATAGTTGTTTATTTTTATCAAAACAAATGTATATTATTTTTTAATAATATACTTTTTATCTAAATAAAAATATATTATTAAGTGTTAAATTGGACACTGTTATATTAATTTTAAGAGATATTCAAAATGTTTTGCAATAACTAAAAAACAAGAATAGAATCCTATAATTTATGTTTATGATCCAAATATATTTTATATAAATCTTAACTGCACATTTTCTTTCTCAATGTTTCCCTTTTTCAGGCGATGTTTATTAATTTTATGTTCTTAGAATCTTTCAAGTAATGATTAATATCTGATGCACAATGTTTTAAAGTTACTTATATAACAATTTTGTATTGTGTAAAAAATGAAACGGGCACACACATACAAAATCCTGCAATTTCGTAAAATATTTCTTTTCCTTTTTAAAGTCTAATATTTGATTACTGGTCTACATTTTAAATAAATTTCAGATCAAACTTTATGAACACGTTTTATTTAAATTTTGGAAAAGTTATTAATATTACTTAGCCATTAAATGTATGGTTGTTTACTTTTAAATGTGTATGTGTATATTCATTATTCAAAACTGTATTAAACAGTTGTGTATATTGTAACTCTACATAACTTTTTAAAAACTGTTTTTGATATTTTTTCTTCTCATCATAATTTAGGTTATTACTAATAACAGATATAGCCAGTCGTGGTGATTTTAAGTATGTATTTGTTGGAGATACTTCATGCAGTTTGGCAGAAAACTTATTAACTGATATAAATTTAGGAAGAGGATCTCAAATTTCTGCAGATACTGTAAGCAATCATTTTATAGATTTGAAAAAATTTTATTAAGTTATTATATTATATTTTTTTCATTTAAATTAATATTTATTTTTTGTGAGATTAAAGTTTTATTTTTTTAGTCTTACCATTCTGAAAATTAAAATGATAAAAATTATAATTTACCCTGATAACTTATATATTTCAATTCAATTTATGATATTTTTTTTACTCTATATTTAGTTAAAATTTAGAAAATGCCTTAAATTAGCTCTTTTAATAACACATTATGGATATAATTATATTTTTATTATTTATTATTTTTAAATTAAAATAAATGAAAAAAGGCATTGTTTTTAAAGACAATTCTTTTTCTCTAATGTAATTGTTTATTTACAGTATAAAATAAATTTTTTTAAAGAATATGTGCTTTTTTAATAATTTTTTAATTTGAAATAAGTATTTTATTTGCTACACTATTATAAAAATCTGAGATTTTTCTCTTCCATTTTTTATTATGGGGAAAATTAAGTACTTAGTGCTGCTGCATGAACTATTGATAGTTTTAAGGAATTCAATTTTTCAGGAAGGAGTAGTAAATTCTCAATATAATTTATTATTGTTATCATTTTTTTTGAAATTTTATTTGAAATGATGCTTTTAATTTCAGAATTTCTGTGACACCAGGTATAAAGTACCAGTTTGCCGTCCTCTAAGGTAAAAATTAAATGTATTTTATAATTAAGTAAAAGCAATTAATGTTGAAGTGATTTTTATAAGCAATTTTTAGAACTAAAATATTATAACCTGATACATTAATAATTTTAAATTTTTATAGGGAGTTTTTGAATAAAGAAGTTGCCTTGTATCTTCATTTACATAATATCTCATATACTGTGTTACCTGATTTACTTACTAAGGTTAGTTTTTTCAATTGCTTTTGTAACTTTTCATCAAAGAAGTGTATTCAAAATTATTTCTTTCTTCAGCAATAAAAAAAAATTATTGATTGAAGGTTAAACTAATTTATATATCTTATGGAATAAAATAAAAAAAGATTATGTGTTTATAATTTTGAACTGATACTATCAACATAGATGCTAAATTATTTTAAAACCATTTTCTCATTTTTTGCACTTTAAATAAAAGAATTAATCTTCCTTTTTGATAATTATTACTTTTTATTCAGTTATTAATATTAATTTGATTAAGAAAAAACCACATGCCATTTTCTACAACTCACTTTTTTTTTTTAACCATTAGAACAGCAGTTTTAACTAATCACTATCTGAAGCATTTTGACTGTCAGAAAAAAATACACCCCCAAAAGAAATGATGTATTTTCATCTATTTTTTTTATTACCTTCACTAACTGTATTTTTAGAAAAATTGAAATTGAAACAATAATACATATTTCTTTTATTTTCATATGTTTGGGAAAATGATTTATATGGAGAAATAAAAAAAAAGACTTCCTATGAATTTTCAAAATTTTCGCAGCTTAATATATTCAAGAATAAATTGTTTTGTATCATTGTTTTTAAAATATTTTGTTTGATTAGGTATATATTATTTTACACTTGTTTTTACTATTTGATAATTTCATAACTAAATAGCAAAAATGTCAATATATGCAACAAAAAAAAACAATGAAAAATAATAGCAGTTAAGCATAAATACAAATTATAAATGAAAAAAAAAATGTGTATATATTCTTATTTTCATAAATAATTGAGTTTATTTTACATCATTTTTGTCTTTAAATCATATCAAATGCTTTATTATTATTATTATTTTAAGTATTTACCTTTGCGGTCTTTTCTTTTCAAGAATGGTTGTAATCTAGCTTTTGGATTTTTTAACTGAACTTAAATTAAGAACTTCCAGAATTTGCACAAAGCTTATTTCCTTTTTTATATTTTTTTATTTGAATCATTGTTGTTATTATAGATGTTTTGTATTCTAAAATCATATTTTCATTTTCACCTTAGCTTTTAACTAATGTTATTGAAAAGTTATGGGCTTTTTAGAGTATTTTTTCATGATGCTGTAATCATGAAAGACATGAAAATTATTTTAAAAAAAGGAGCAATAATAGTAATAATAATAATAACTACATATACATTATAATTTCTTCTAAAATAAAATTAATATTATAAATTGTGTTCTGAAATTAATTATTAAAATTGATTATATTTATTACATTTTATTTATCAACTGCATTCTTACTGTTTGCTGAATTCTTTCTCTAATCAAAAGGACTTGCATTCATTTTGGGAAGTTTTATAATATTTACATAACAGTTAGCAAAACATTAATTTTGTTAAGCATATTTTATATTAAATAATTCGTTTTTCCATTTTTGAATTGTAAGTTATTCTCTTGCAGATTACAATTTCTTCACATAAAATAGATTTAATAAAAAAAATGCCCCTATATATGTTAAAATCTTTGTGGGAAGATATTACAAAACCAGACATTGCATACTGCTGGATTGAATTTGTATTCAAATTCTGGTCAATTTTTGTATGTAAGTAAAGAAATGCAAAGAATTAAGATTTTTATTAAAAGGTCACAGGTCATTTTTTTAAGTTTAAATTTTTATTTTTTGTAAAGTATTAATTATTATTTAAATATAATTACTTTTATTTATTTATTTTTTAAAGACAAATAGCAAATCAAGCATTCAAAGACTAACTGAAAGCTTTATTACTAACCTTCAAGAAGACTTCCCTGCTACAGTCTTCACTATCTTCAGGTAAATACATTATTTTTTATATTGTTTGCTTTTTTTCATCAATATCATGGTAAACATGAATGATAGAGATGATAAATTAAAATAATTTTTAATAGTTTACCTTTGTAAGTAACAGAATCAATAAAGTTGCAGTAATTTTATATAACTTAGAAATACTTTTGAATAAAAGGTTTAAAATATTTTTTTAAGTATTAAAAGTATATCTATAAGAATACTATATATTTTATATTATTATAAATAAAGAATTTTATAACCTGTTTTTTGCATTGGTATGTATGTTTAAAGTGCAATGAAGAAAAATTGTCATAGTATGTCATTTTACTTTGCCTTTTCCTTTTATACCAGCATTAATAATAAATTATGAAATTTTTTTCTTATACTATTGATTATTTTGAGCTAATGTGACAGGTCAAATTTATAATAATATAAGATATAAAGATTTTTGCTCTTCAGTTTAAATGTATTTATCAATTCTGTCAATTTCTATATTATTTGAGTCTTCTGTAAATGCAATATTAAAATAAAAATTTAAAAATCATTTTAAGTAAATATAAATCCAATAACCTGTTTTAGATTACAATTTTAACAATCAGATTATTTTTCAATTAAATCATATAATTAAATTTTAAAAAGGTATACTTAAATAAAGTAAATGTTATTGAAATAACATTTCTTGAAAGTATAATAGACTATACCAAAGAGTGTTGGCATGTGCAGTGTATCAATACATTTTAAAAACTATACTTTTATCTAAATCTCTTTTCTTAGTAAACAAATTGAAATGTTGATACATACACACAGCTAAATAGACTAAATCTGCAATGCATTCCTTAAAAAAAATGCTGTAAATAACAATTATTAATACATACATGTGCAAAATAAAATACATAAAGTGATTTGCAATGTTTTATAATTATAATTGTCTTTTTTGTATTAATATTGAAAATGTAATTGATGAAACTCATTTCAGAACTGGAGGAAAGCTCTCAAAACAAGATGCAATGCTGGAAAATAAAATCTGTTACCTTTGCATGGTTAGTTTAATCATTTTAGTGATGGTATCAATTGTATATCCTTTGGTGATAGCATGATTAAGAATTATAACAATGATTCTTTAATAATTTGGATTATAAATCAAAATGTAAATAAATTTTACAAATTCATTTACTATAACATTAAATTTTAGTATTCTTAAAATAAGTTACTAACATAAACTTTGATTAAAATGGCTGTAATCGTGGCCTTAATTTTAATTATTTATATTGATATTAAGTATTTGAATTTTTTCCTTCAACTTTTGTGTTATTAAAATGTTGTTTTTATTTTATTCCTCTTATTTAAATTGAAATATATTTTGATCTTCAGGAAATAGTCATTAAATTTTAAATTAAACTCAAGATATTTATTATTAAATGATGAAATACCTAATGCATATGACTAATTCGTGTGTTTCCTATTGATTAATAAAATTTTCTAATCAAAATGTGTTTTTTTCTTACATAGAGTTTAATTTGTTTCAGTCCACACTTGACAATATTGAAACTGATCCTTGCTCAGCCCTTGAAGCTTTGAAACTTTCAGAAAAACTCTCTCAAACTCCTGTTGATGCAGTGCTAAACTCTCATTCTAATGTTGTTTCGTATAGAATGCCTTCATCGCAATCAAGTGATTTTGAAAATCGGTAGGTATGTCTTCATTAAAGTATGTGTTTTAGTGCAAAGAACCCTACTCTAAAATCATTGCAAGATACTTAATATAAAGACATGTGAAATTCAATAGCATTCCTGCATCAATGAAAAATATTTTCTGGACCTAATAGGAACACTGCATCAAGCTAAATTAAGGGTAAATTAGAAACTATTATTAGGTTAATTTATCTTATATTTTTATCCTGCATTTCCAAATGCAAATAGTAGATCAAGGCATGAGATCCAAAAAGTTAGAGAAGCATAATTAGTTATATATTTGTTTACATTGTTTAATATCTGCATAATCTACTATGAACAAAATAATAGAGTTTGGAAATTTTGTATTTATTTGTAATTTTTTCTAAGGTATCATGACACCAAAGGTGGTGTTGACGGAAGTTATTTCTATTAAAGATCTAAAAAGATATTTTTATTTTGCTGCATTTTCTATGAAAGGATAGATTTTTCTTCACAGCAATCCATTAGAATATATAGAAAAATATATCAAACAGAAAACTTGTTTCTTGATCTCTCTATATTTTTTAGCCAGTCTATGTGTAATTCCAGGAAAACATTTGTAGAACTGTAAATTTGATGACGTTTCTCTTCCATCAAAGATTTATTATTACAAAATCTATAAATTATAATGTACTTTACAATTTTCTAGGTTATAAATTTATTAAAAATTGGCATTAGATTAAATATCATTAAAATTTTATTTTTAACAAAATATGGTAACAACACTAGTAATATTCATGAAGATTTCATTAAATTATTGTGGGTTTTGTTTTTTATGATCTTTTGTAATTTTTAGAGTAATATTAAATGAAAAAGTACTTTTTGTCATAAGTTTAAAAAATAGTAACTTTACTCTAATGATATAGAATGATGAATAAATGTTTCGATTTGATGGTTATTTTTAGGAATCTCTTAGAGTTCTTGTGCCATGGTTGCTCTGTAATCTTTAGAAACAATGTAAGTAATTTTTTTTAATTATACACTGCTCATTATTAATAAACAATAATAATAAAATGAATTATCATTTTGTTTTGTTTTCTTAATTATCAAAACTGATAGCTTTCTAATATTTATAGAAGCAAAATTCAAAATTCAGCCCATTTTTGAGGAAAATGAAAAGGTATATTTATTTATATTTATTCTATTAAGCTATAAAATATATTTAATGTCTGCTTTAATGTATTTTTTATCATTGAAATATGGAACTTCAAATTGGAAATTTTTAAAGAAATAAAAAAGATTATTTATAATCTGTAATTTTTTGCATGAAATGCTGTATTTGTGTGTGTCCATCCATCCCATAATAAACCCATGATATAGCCCATAATATTTTAATAATGTTATAATATGCATTTTTTAAAGCTCAGAATAATATTACTTACAAAATATATTTAAAACATTAGAATAAAAATAAAGAAATTTACCAAATAATTAATATGAAATCATCTGTATTTAAAAGTTGACTTTACTAGATGAACATACTATAAAAATTTTATTATCAAAGGGTCTTGTATAGATATTTGTATAAATTAGTAAATAAATGTTGATTATACAGTGTTACTGTTATTTTAGCATTTGCCAAATTAAAAAATAATATTGTACAGCTATATGTATAGTAGCAAATTTCTGATTAGGTGGCTTCCATGAAGTGGATCACAAGCAGGGCGATTGAAAGAATTCATTATTCTAGTTGCTTAATAGAAAAGTCTGTGAAAAATACAAATTCTATGAATCATAAGACAATGAGATAATGTAAACATTTTCTAAAATGTAAAATCTGTGAATTCCTTCTTCATTGCATCCACTTATTATAAACGCTAAATCTCTGCTTCAATAGCATTGTTAAATATGATACTTTACAATCAAATCTTTAAAAAATTAAATGATTTTGCATAAATTTTCACAAAGGTAATAAAATAAAGATTAATCTATAATCTTAAGAAACACTGTATTAAATCTATCTGCTCTGCTGACGTTAGCAATTATAATTATTTATTATTAGTAGTATTTAATTATGATTTGGTTTTAGCAGAATTTTATTAAATACCTCTATTTAATGGGTTTTTTCCTTTTATTCCAGAAATGAAATGAAAGAAGGGATAAAGAATTTCCTTATAAATTCAGAAAGTGAAGTTTCATGATAATATATTTATTTTTTTATCACTTGCAACCAAAATACTTTAAAATAAAATTATTTTTAATAATTAGGACTGAATTTTTTTTTATTTTCCTATAAATTAGGGTAATATTACATTCGTAAAATAGTTCCTTGTATAACACATTTTTTTGTAAATTTTAAAAAACTATGAAATCGAATTAAAAAATGAAGCGAAGATAGACAATTTGTGCCTGCTGTACATTTTAGAGCCCCTAATTCTGGTTATATTTTTATAACCAGAATTTATAAATTTATCATAGAGATATTTTAGATAAATTAGAAGTGTTAAATGAATTATATATTTATAAATGAATCACCAAATGCGTTGTTAAGCGCAAAACTAGAAAACGGCTCAACCGATTTGGCTTTTTTCCCCAATATTATCATTAAGACACCAGAAAGGCTCTTATGGAGAGAAAAAAAGAAAAAAAAAAACTGTGAAGAAAATGGTTAAAATGACACTTTTCTTACCTCCCCGCCAAAAATCTTCCTTTTCTTCTCCCCCCCTATATGAGTAAGATAGCAGGAAGTAATAAATTTGGGTTTGTTGAGAAAGAATTACCGGAAATCAGTTGGTTTTCCTTTATATATTCGTAGAAAAAAGGAAGTTTAATGAAGAAAGAAAGAACATTATTGCTTTTATGCAGCTTATACTGATTTAAAACTTGTTTTTCCGAAGGGATGTGAATATCATTTTGTTGCGGCATTAATCCTGCCTATTTCCAGGTTGAAAAACCGTCAGCTTTATTTTTTAAGCGCCAAGTAATCAAATAAAAAAATATTGTGTACCATAAAGCGTTACAATAAAAATATAATCACATTTTTACTTAAGTCTTTCAATGTGCGAAATAGAAAACTTATTTTTGTAAGTAATCGTTTAGTATTAAGGCATAACTCAACAATTGAAGTGATTACTGTGAAATACGTTTTTATTTATTTTTTTTCCTTCTATTATACGGAATGCCATTGTTTTTCTTCTATACGAAACGTCAATAACTTTAGACAGTAGAAAGTCTAAGAGTAGATTATCGAGGCGCCTAGCCCCGAAACGGGGCTTATCCTCGGGCTTTGCGATGTTGACTGAGGCGCTGCACAAGGAAGACTGGCATGGACTGAGAAGTTGCATAGAAACCGCGACCCTGAGGGCGTGGCTACGTTGACTACAGCAATCCTGCCATCTGATTGGTTCTCCACCGCTGCCTGATACCACTACTTAAGACCTGGCGTCGTCCCAAGACTCTCACTCCAGCTTCGGTGGCCATGTGTGTGCAGTTGTTAGTCGCTTCTTCCTTACATTCCACGGCAATTAATTGACAGTTAGGTCGCTAATCATACAGTAATTTACCGGGGCTAGGCGCCCCGTTAATCCTTCCATGTTGAATTTTATGGAGGCTCAAGTCATGGTAGTATATCAAAAGCAATAGCCTTTAACAGCCACATCATTAAGGAGATAGACCTTTTCTCTAAAGGTCGGGTGCTCCGACAATCCTTTTAATGAAGAATGAATTTTATGGAGATATTGAGTCAAAGAGAATGAAGAGCTTTCTTAGAGGGTCTGTTGCAGTTTTCATTTCTTTAATGCCTTTTTTGAGATTGGGGAAAACTTGAAATAAGGATTTGATTTCTCTTAATAAGTCAAAAACATCGGCAAGATCAGAATTAGAGTTGGACGAGTTATTTACATAAGAGAGGGGAATATTAGGAGTTGGTGGTTGTTCAGGGAGATTAGTTCTAAGCATGTCAGAATAGGCAACATTAGGTTTAACAAAATTAGTCTTGAATAGATTAGATCTAATATTCTGGGGTGATTCAATTTTTGGGCATCCGCGATAGGCGGCAGTGTGACCAAATTGATCTCAGTTGATGCACTTCGGATTGTCAATTTTGTTTTTAAGGGGACAGTTCCTGGTCTGACGGTCACTATTACATTTTAAGCATCTGGGTTTAAGAGCACAATTACTAGATACATGTCCAAAGAGATTACAGTTGTAGCGCTGGGAGATCATATTTCTGCCTCTGTAGCGTTCAATGGTAATTTTAAGATAGTCTAGATGAGTGAGATTATAAATTTTTTCAACTTGATCGTTTTTATTTAAATCAACTAGTAGGATTGGTAATGAGCGCCTGGTTTTAAATTACATTAATCTGGTAATTTTTCTCACCGAGAAACCGCGTTCTTTTAATTGAGATTCGAGAGCTTCGATCACGTAGTCAATGGGAAGGCCCTTTATAACTACCCTGACTGGCCTCTGAGTTTTAGGGGGGATAATGAAGAATTCGAGTTCATTTTCTTTACAGAAATTTTAGATAGCTACATGATTTTCAAAAGTTCCTGGGTAGATTTTTATGAAGTTATTATTAAGTACATTATCATTAACACTGAATTTAGAGTGAATAAGTTCAAGAATTTTATTGTAATCTTTAGGATATTTTAACATTATCGGAGGGATTCTTGATTTAGCTACAGGGGGGTCATTTTCGGGGGTTTCTGCTTGTACATTATTTAGAGGTTCAAATCTATTTGAAGTGGGAATTTCCACTTTATTATTATTCATTGCAGGGGGTTTTGCAGTTTTTCTTTTAGGGGATAATCTAAAATCATCTTGATTAGAAATTAAACAGCCAACTGCCATAATAGAATTTCGCTCACCCATTAGCGACTCCAGGTTTTCCTCCATTTCTTTGGCGGTGTTGACGGATTCTAGATAAGACGTGGATTCAGTGTGGTTCTCATTCTGTGCTTCCCGGATGGCCATGGATAGTATTCTTAGCTGACATTTAAGATTCGAAAATTTTTGCTCAATTTCTTTACTTTTGGCACAGCTGTCACAACTACAATTAGTTACGCAAGCGTTCAACATTTCAACAACAGACAGTTCCGTGCATTTTCTTTTCGCATTCGCTCCTATTGCTACTCCACCCTTCCATAACATATCCTCAAAAGGACGAATCGGAATTGAAGAAGCACCCTGCACTAGCTCACTATTTCGCTCCGCAGAATCGAGACGACCGCTCTCCATCACAGCTGAGAACGGAATGGTGAAATTTTTTGAGGAAAAAAAAATGAGACAGTAGGAAGTCTGTTGGTGCAGCTAGTATATATATAAAATTCTTTTTGTGTGTGTGTGTGATTGAACTCCTAAATGGTTGGATTGATTCTGTTGAAATATTTTGTGTGTGTTCAAGTAGACTCGAAAATGGTTTGGATTCACAAAATGTTTAATTAAAATTTTAATTAATTGAAAATTAAGTGAAATTTAGACGTGTTTTTTGTGATAACTTCCGAAAATATTACCACACAAAAATGATTTTATTATCAAATTAAAGTTCAAAAAATTATCTTTTTAATGATATCAATTTTTTGCTTACAAATTAAATTTTCATTTATAATGAATTTTTAAATAAATATTTTACATTTTTTCAACTATTTATTTCATGCAAAATAACAATTTAATTTGTGCTTTAAAATTATATTTTATTAGCGTGTTACCATCATGTTGACAAAAACTCTGAGGGAAATATAATTTAATTACTACTGCAAATTAAATTTTTTAAAATGTAATTTTCAGTGCTTGATTCTAAGAAATGAAATAAATAAATATGATGTTTTCTAAAAAAAAAAAAAGTAAATGCAAGTTAAAGTTTTCTATTATCGTTCACAGTGTCTATTTTATTAATTCAATAAATCAACTTCATGAAAGCAATAAGAGTTTATTTCATGCAGAATGTCCTTTTTATATCTGGACCTAACGGCTAGTTAGCAAATCTTTATTAATAGGCATAAATACTCTTTAAAACTACAATTAAAATGGTTTGCAATTTAATGGGAGATGAGTAGTACAGTGAAAAGAACATCTTAAGATCTACACAATAGTGTAAGTGAATTATATGACTATCAAAATTTGAAGTTTAAAATATTTTTCTGAAAAACCCATTATGTGACCAAGTTACATAAAATATGAATTGAACATTTTAGTGAGCATTAATACTGGTTGCCAAAGACGGCATGATATATAATGATATTTTAGAACTTTATTTAAGCTTAATTTCATAACAGTTTCATTCAGTTTTAATCAACTTAATTCTAAAATATTCTCTGATTTCCTGACCTCATTCCACTTTTTCTATTTAATTAATGCACCAAAAGTAATGTGAAAATGCTTTAGTCAGCAGTTCCCATGCTCCAAGTGAAGGGATAAAAATTGCTGACCTAAACAAGTTATTTTTGATGAATCCCTATGTTTCCCTTATCAGAATCGACACATGTGAGAAATCCCTATCAGAATCTTTATAGTATATAAGCACAGAGGAAACTATTTTCCCTCTCTTATATGTTTCTTTTGTTCTTGTGTTGCACTGTAAAACGAATGTGCCTTGTCCGCGATATTTGTATGGAGTCTCCCGAAATGGAAATAAAATAAGGTTAAAAATTTAAAGTGTCATTTCTGTTTTTGGCCACGACTCTGCTTCTAAAAAATTATATATATATATATATATATATATATATATATACAGGGTGGCCATAATTAAACTGACAGTGTTCTGTAGCGCGATCTATTTGCGAGAATGACGCCACATTTTTTATAAAGATTAAACAAGACGGGGAACAAAGGATTCCGCGAAAAAAAAAATTAGTTCCAAAAGTTACCGCTAAAGGAACATGTAGCGCTGTTCAATAGAAAATAGAGTGTTAGCAAATGCAAATCAATTCGGAAATAAAATTGCCTTTTATTTTGCTCATTTGCTGATTTAGTTCAAGTGCAATATCGCAACACTTTTAAAAAGAAGAAAAATTTACATAAACACTGATAAAGTCCCTTTATCTGCAATTTCAATTACTGGGTAATGTTTACCCAGTAATTGTTGTTACGTAAATTATGTTACCATTTTAATGATTTCTTGAATCCAAATAATATTCATAGATTGGTAACGTTAACCATAAAACACATACTGTGATATCAGTACATATTTAATGCAGTAATACACCTTGCAAGAAAAAATTTTAAAATTTCAAAACATGCTTTTAATATTATATGTTTTAAGGAAATCTGTTTTGCTTAAGAAATAACATATATTTGGAGGATAACAAAATTTGTAACGAATTAAAGGATTAAGATAAGTTGTATAAATATTGTATTTAATTAATTTTGTTTTGTTAAGTGCTACTATACCAGAAAACGTATTTTATTAAGTCTTATTTTAAAAAAAGATTATAAGTATGCTCCGAGTGAAGATCGCAATACGAATCTGCGACGCTAGGGCCAGTAGCCGAGTAGCATGACCATAATACAAAAGTCAACTTCGGTATCTTAGATGTTATCTGACTTATGAAGCTATCGCCACAGTACTCCCCCACCAGTGAGTCGGCGGAGAAGCGAACGATTTGTATTGCGTCAAGTGAGTCTGACGACTTTGCTTTATTTGCTTGCTTGCGTCAAGTGGAGTTGGCGGCTTTGTTTGTTTTTGCTGCAGGTAGTTGGCCTCTTGACTGTTGCTGGAGGTTGCGTTTCCAAGGTCACCAATGTACCGAGTGAAGGGCTCGATACGAACCTGCAACGCTAGGCCCAGTAGCGGAGTAACATAACCATAATACAAAACTGAACTTCGGTATCGTAGATGTTATCTGGCTTATGAAGCTAGAGCCACAAGTGTTTGTGAAAGGATTTTAACAACTTGGAATCACAAAAAATTTTTAGAAAAAAAAAGAAACATTATATGAATATATTATTTTCTTTTAAATGTTATGCTATAATATATACAAGATTTTCTAGGGTTAGTTAGTTAATATGTGCTGATGCTAATAATATTCTCTAACTGATTTAGTGATGCAAATAAATTATTGTGCTTAATTTCTAATTAGTAAAATTATATTAAATTATTTTGATTCTCTGAGTTATTTAATATTCATCTAAAACGTGGAATTTTGTTCACAATATTTTTATCTAAATTTTGAAAGATTGATACAAATTAGTAGATAATAAATTTTTAACCTTCTTTTTTTAATTGAAATCCCAATTTTCTAACTGAAATTACTTAGCCCAAACTTGTTATTTTTTTTCTTCATATTAATCAACAGTTGGTATGTAAAACTATGTATAAAGAAAAAACAACCATATAGAAAATTGACTTTAAAATTGTACAGTTTTCTCAGAATTTCAATAAGCATTCAGAATAAAACGCCTCCACTTCCATTTTTGCCCCCCCCCCCCCCCCCCACTCAGTTCAGACTGAGTTCTCATGCTAGCTGGACCCTGAGACAGATGCTACTGTACTAAGCTGGAAACGAAATAAGAATAATTTTAATAATAACAAGTTTCTGTTTTTGCCTGCAGCTGACAAGACGATAATTCATTCATTTTGGCCCGTATATTCTTGTCAATTTAATGATATTATGGACCTCCGATAATATATCCCTTGAGAATGTAAATCTGCGCCAAGATGTAGCGAAAAATAGGAGCAAGTAAAAAAAATTCAAATCAAAGATTATCACTGAAACTCTGAATCATTAGTGAAACGTTTCTCCTTTTTCCTCACATGGTAATTGACATACCGGTCAGATGTAACGTCACCCGTTTCCCCACACACAAATGTCTACTGTTGGTGCCAATAAGTCAGGAGAACGTTACGCCTATTAATTTTGTAGCGTCACTAAGTGGTAAAATGATATAACCGTTGTGTGTGCCTGAGAGTGTTTTGAATTTGTTGAAAATAAAGCAATGGTAAATCAATCTAAAGTGTTTGTGTTGGTTTATATGATTGAGTTTTCTAAAAGCTGAACTATTGTGGGCTAAAACACCTGCAACCGCCAGATGGAGATCCTCTTCTCTAATAGACTCATTGTGTCTATTCATTTGTTGCATCCAGATAAAGGGGCATGAATGTATGTTTTGTTGTTTCAAGAAGATCCATCATGTCTTCAAGGGAGAATAATGTCTAAACATTCAGGTGCTAAACATTTTTTTTTTCCAATATGAATAGACTCAAATCTCCAAGAAATGATCAATCACCAGAAATCCTTATCGAAGTCAAGTGGATAATAGCCGATGTTGTGAATTGATTATAATTAACATGTGTTCAAAAGGGGTCAGCTACCAAGTCGGATTAACAGACTATCGACTGTAGATCATTGAGGTAGCATTACTGAATGGTGATATCAATGGATATATATAGAATTAATGAGCAGCTATTGGTGATTGACAGCTCATCGGGAACCAATGAGAGAGTCAGTGGCACCAATGAGAAAATCAGTGGCGGAGATCTCAATGAAATAAGATGCGGGATTTTTGTTTGGAAAAAAAAAGAAGCTTTGATTAGCGTCGAAGGAGGATTAGAGGAGACGGCTGGCCTCGAAGGTGTTCCTGATTTTGTGAGAAGCTGCGTGTGATTCGAGTTTCTGTGTTAGGATCCACCCGATAAAGATCGGTAGATCTCTACAGTAGCGATTTCAGCCCTCTCTCTCTCTCTCTGTGTGTGTGTGTGTGTGTGTGTGTGTGTGTTATTTGAGCGGGGAATTATTTAATGATTAAAACTTTCCTTTATTGTGTGAATATTGTAAATTATAGTAGCCTAGATGAGAACAAGTTTTTTTTTTGTACATAAATTAGTCTGTAAATAATAATAAAAATTTTAATGCTACTCTCGCATTTGGTTATTCTGGATCAGGATATATGACCTTACAGACATTGAAATTAAACGATGACTCCAAAAAAAAAGAGACTCTAAGAAAACACATAGAAAGATATAAAAAAGAACAATAACTAATATAAGAACAAAAAAAGAATAAAAAATGAATTTAGAAAGTAGTGATTTTTTTTCAAAGAAGAAAGTTCAGTATTTTTTTCTCCCTCACATAAATTATAATATAATGAATATGCTTTAAAATGAGCAAACCTTTTAAAAACTACAAGTTCTTGCAAATAACTGTCTGTTGCGCCAGGTTCAAACTCCGGGAGAGGTAAGTTTCTCTCTTCGGGAGTGGCAACAGAAGCAAGAGAGGTTTTGAAATTATGGGGAAGAAAAACAGCTTTTAATGTTTGACCGTGCCGTTTTGCTTTAATTATATGTTATTGATTTTTTTTTTCTGCGGCGTTGTCATCAATCAACGAAACTGCATACATTTATTTTCTAAGTCAATGCTAATAGAAACTACATGTCTGGTTCCCCCGGCTGGGTAGGTTTAGTTTTGAAGATTGACAATGGTAAGAAAATCTAATTTCCATTTTGAGGTTGTTAATATCTTGAATACAGACATCTGTCATTGAATGCACGAACCAATTTAATAAGATAGCAAAGATGGAAATAATTAAACGAAATAAAACAGCACAGCGTGCTTCTTTTACGAAAGCACATATTAAGTTAGAGAGTACGCTGATTAATGGAAATGCAACCGCCGAAGAAATTGAATTGTGTTTTCATTTGCTTAAGCAGAAAACGAACTCATTAGAGGTAACGCATAATCACCAATTAGATGCTTTAATAGATGAAGCAAATTTTAAAACAATTTGATATTGTAGAGGAATATAGAGAAAAGGCTTTGAAAATAGAACTAAAGTCTAAACGAGTGTTGCAGAATATTAAGAGCAAACAAAACATTGACGAAAGTTATATTTCTGGCGATCATCCTCATTTCGCTGCGCGCGAGAATTCGCATAAAACGATTTCCTCGCGACTTCCTGAAATTGAACTGTAAAAATTTGGCGGTGAATCGAGAGATTGGTTAACCTTCTGGAATCATTTAAAAAATACTGATGAAAACAAAATTTTAATTGATTGTGATAGATTTTATTACTTAATTCAGTCGACAAAAATTAAGTCAGAAGCTAGAGAGCTTGTTAAATCTTTTTCTATTACTAATGAAAACTATTCTTTGGCGATAGAAAACTTAACTGAAAGATATGGAAGAAATGAACTATTAATTGATTTTGATCTACAAGAATTGTTAAAACTGGTTTTAAATAACGCTACTAAAAAGAAACAGGATTATTTAAGAGGTTTGTATAATAAACTTTCTCTCTTTTTCTGATGAGAGAAGTGGAATTGGAAGGGGGGAAATTAAGTCGATCGAAAATATTTCCCTATGAGCGGGATTGTTAACACAACAGAGGACCGACGCACGCTCCCATCTGCTGTTGAATAATTCATCCGAGGATCAAAAGGAGCTGTGAGTCTTGTTTAAAGGATCATGCAAATCGATTTTGTAAAAAGGCGTTTTTCACTCCATTAGAAGAATAGATCGTAATAATAAAAAAAGAAAGGATTATGCCGGGTCTGCTTGACTAAGGGTCATCTTGCTTCTAGATGTCGATCTCAAATAACGTGTCAATTGTGCTCTAAGAGACATTTAAAGTTCTTGTGCCCAAATATCAGATGCAATAAGTCCGATTCACCAAAACGTAAATGACAAAAATATTAACAACAGAATAGTCGATTTTTTACATTCCCGAGCAACGGATGAAGTTATGTTACAAACTCTTGTTGTAAACATACATGGCGCCAAGAAAGCATAAAGCTAAAGCTATTATTGATACAGGATTCGAAAAAGCATATATTTTGAGATCTACTGCTGAAGATTTAGGTTTTAATTTGAGAAGGACAGAAAAAAATTTCCATTCCTTATAATTAGAACAAAAAAAAATTAAAAAAGGAGAGAAAAAGAATTAACAAATAATAAAAGGACAAGTTAAAATTAGGTTAGTTAATTGTTACTGTCTTGATGGATTCATGAAGAATGGGATTTATTGATTTAAATAAATGTATCGGAAAATTAGTTTCGTTTATATTCAAAAATATTTGTCCGGCAGAAAATTGGACAGTTTGTCAAGCATATCGGATCGTTATTAAAAATTTCAATCATCTGCTTATTATGCGTTAAATAATTTAGCACCTGGTCTCTATTTCTTTTCGACTTAGATGCAGGAAACGTTTGATTATGTAATAAAATATCAGCTGTTCTCTTTAATTTTCTATACAAATACGGTTTCATTGAGTTGCAAAAAAAAATGATTTTATTAAAATCAGAAAATGTAAAATTTGGGGATAATTTAAGGATTATTTAAATTATTTATAATCTTTAAAGTTGTAGCTATAAATATATTGTTTATTTTAAAGTGTTATTTATAATTTTAATGCAACTAGCTGTCACTCAGCAAGTTGCTACCGCAAAAGAAGTAATTTGGGGAAATATCGTTTGAAATTGGAAATAGCAAAAGGAGTAAGAAAAGGAGACGTATAAATAATATTGATTCTATTTTTATTTATTATCAGGTCAGAAGATGACGTTGTTTTGGGGCCGAGTTTTTTGGCGTCAACAAAAATTCATAGGCAAAAAATAATTATTTTATCTGCACGAGCATCCCAAAAAATCCTCTTTTAGTAACGTTTTGCATTTACAAAAGCTCTGATTTTTTGAAAAAGTTAATGACTACAGCAAATAAAATTTAGATTAATGTCATTTTGAACTCGTGGTTATATGAAATGAAATAAATAGGAAATTGGATATTTTTTTTAAACCATCAATGCGAGACAAAGTTTTTGGATCGTTTTTATTGATAAAGCGACTCATTCAATGAAAGAATTAAAATGAATAAAAATACAATTTAACTTGCACGAGCACGTGGTGCTTGGCCGTTCAAGAAATGATGTTCTGACATCATGCACTGAAATATGCATAGCAGATTTCATTTAAATCTTTTTTTAAAACAATTTTACGGGCATTTAAAGATGCATTTAGTAAAGTGAGTTAAATGTTTCAACACCTCAAAATTGTTGCTGCTTTTTTAGACACTCCTTCAAACCCTACCAGCCAATCACGTTTCACTCTTGGAAGTCAGTACCATAAATACATAGGGCTGGGCGACAAGCGTCCGTGAACAACGTGT
>JAOUZG010009953.1:2738485-2759393 GCA_026289955.1 Argiope argentata
GAACAACGTGTTTAGCAGCGAAGTTGCGGAAATCATTGGACCTCCACCTAAGTCTACGGTAATCTTCAGAGTGCCTTGATTTTCCTTCGTCGTTCAGCGGGAAATCATGCCTGGTCGCGGTAAAGGAAGAAAGGCAAATGGAAAAGGCATCGTAAAGTCAGTCGCTCGTAGTCGTGGTGAAAGAAGCAAAGATCCGAGAAAAAAAGATGCCAAAAACCATCGTAAATCTCATCGTGGCTCAAGATATAAAGAGAGTGCCAAAGGTTGTTCTAATTGTGGTAAAGTTCATCGCTGTTCAAAGAATGGTTTTAGCAAAGCTTGGCTCAGATGCTTAGCTAGGCGTGTTGGAATTGAACGAATCTCTGAGGAGGCTCTGGAAGAAAGTCAAAGAGTAAGCATGACTTTCCTGACAGTTATTATCGAGGATGCTGTGATGTCCACTGTGCTTGATAACAGGAAAACGGTCACTGCTATGGATATTGTTAATGCATGTAGGCGGCAGAATTTGAATCGGAGACGACTCGTTGCATGGCATAGCAGGTATATTATTTTCGCTATTAATAATTTAAACAATAGCAACTTTGTTCTTGAAAATGATTTGACACTTCAGAATTAATCATCATTAAACTGATTGCACAATCAGTGAAATGTCCCACTGGCATATATTTTATTTAGAATGGAGTATTGAATTTTTTAATAGAAAATTCTTGGGTGAAAATTTTTTTCTATTGGTCTTGGTTAACATCTTAAATTAATTATTATTATTTTTTAATGCGGTACTAAATGATTTTTAGCTAAATCGTCACTTGAAGTTTTGAGATCTAAAATGTTCTTCTGAAATAACGAATTTTCGCTTTTAAATTTATTTTGTTTCTGACGAATTTTTACTAACAGCCATTTCGCCCCAATTGTCTCTGTAATATTCAAATACATTATGAGACTAATTTGACAAAATGTTTCTCCACTTGACACTGAAACCACTAATGTTATTCTTTCATTTATAGGGCGTATTTGCAGCAATGTTTTTCTTTTGATTTTGGTGGAAGGATTCCCACCTAGAACAATCTTAAAGGTTATAAGAAAAAGGATCCTTCATTTTCCACTAACTTAAACAATTTGTCTGCATTTGTATTAGTATTTGTTCAAAATAATTCAATATGGTTAAAGCTCATTGAATGTAAAAAATTAATAAAAAATGTTGATAGAATTTTTTTGTTATGAAATATTTTTTTATTCCATTCTGTTTGAATTCTTTTCTATTTTTTAAAAGTAATCCATTTAAATAACTTCTTAAAATTTTTTCAATTTCTTGCCTTATTTAGTATTATTTATTAATTTAACATCAAATTTTTTTTAATAATTCTTTTTTTATGATTTTATTTTAGAGATTTTAGGAACTTTTTAAAATTTTAGGAATAAATCATCATAATGGCACTAGCTGTCCAATAACTTAATACTGGTTAAGGTTTCACCTATAGGTAATTGATTCTTCGATTTTTTTATTTCTTGCAATTTTTTGCTAGATATTTTATTAGATAAAGGCAATTCACCCCTAAAATGGAAAAACGATGTGCGATATAAAGAATATATTTTGTATAGGAAAATGCAGGTTTACATGGTGAAGAAGGTTTTAAATGGAACAAAATATTTACCTCTGGTCTTATATCCAGGACATTCTCATAATTCACACACGTGTAGATTTCTGACAGGAACTCTTATACATATGACCTTGACAATACAACGGGATTATTTTATATTAGTGATTTATTACTCATCGAAGGAATCCTCTATAAGAATATTTACACCAGTGATTTATTATCCATCCACTCGGCACGTGGACTCAATTGCGCATTATCTTTATAAAACATCAATCGATTTATTAAATAGGAACAACGGAATGGATCGGGAAATAATATTTTAGAAGGAGGTTACAGTGAGCTTAATTAAGACAAAACTTTGATAATTAATTACATTTAAAATTAGAGATTAAAAATTTAATTACATATATATATAGATAGATAATTTTTTGTGTGTTATAAACAAGTCCTTTTATTAGGTGAATGATTATGCATCGAATAACTTTTCCGAGTGCAAAGGATTAAAAATGGCAGTTACGAAAAGTTGATTTATTTATTTAAAATGTAGGTGAAAGGAGTGTTGCAAGAAACTGCATAACCATGACTTCTGCTTTTAGCAGAAATTACTTGACTTAGTCGATTAAATGATGCACAGACTCGGGGGCTGTGATATTTCTCACAAATGTATAACTACTGCAGCGATTCAAGAGAAGAGATTTTTCATCAGTGCCCGCACAGAACTGCATATCAAGGACACGACAGTCGATTCTGTGCACACTTGTATTGTTGTGAGTGGGTGGATTGACAAATGGAAATGGCAAACGTAATAAGTACCAAAAAAATCTATAAAATTATGTTCCTTGTCAAATCGTAATGAACTTTTGGATTTGGAGATTATTGGAAGTTTCCCAGTTGAAAATCAAGCTTATAACATAATTACTATGTCCGTAGTATCATCAGTAATGTTGTTAAGTAAAATCGTAACCAGTCCGAGGAAAAGAAATATATTATATACTACTTGCAAAATGCTGCAAGTTGTCATGGAAGTTCATATTTTCGTATTATTTGTAATATGGCACTTCAATGTTTTCCATTTTCAAATCTCCAAATTCATTTTGTGTTATCATAATCATTGTTGTGAAGATGTAATTACCAACTAGGCTGTGAGAAAACAAATATATTTCCTTTAACCCTTTGCGGTCCGATGTCGAGTGTGACTCGACATTCAAGACTGTGCATCATTTTGACGTTTTTTTTATTTATTTTAAAAATTTAATTGTTAAAAACACCTACATAATGATTAAGAGATGTAGGTTAATTTTTCAAAGGAATTTGACTTAAAAGAATTATATATATATATTTCCATGGTAATAAACAAATCTTTGTGTTAGGTGAATAATTTTGCATCTAATTATTTTTAGGACTGCAAGAGGTTAATATGAACTTTTTTGTTGTTTCTGCTTAAATGAAAAATTTAATCCCGACTTGCACTTTAAAAAAACTGGGCATATCTTGTACTATATATTCATTCATGTATAGTTAATCAGTATCATGTATATATTTTTTATTTAGAGAAAAAAATATTTTGATGTTTATTTCAGGAAGAAAGTGATCATGCGATTACAGCTATTTGATAGGCCTCACGATTATTCGATTTTTTTTTAGAAATGTTGTTTTAAACTTAAAATTGAGTTAAAATTATCAATTTAAAGTAAAATTTGAATATTTAATTAAGAATGCGAATAATTTTTAAAAAATGCGACCCTTAAAGAATGCATTACTGTAAGAATATCCATGAATACGAATTCACAATATATCAGAAATTTACTGTAATGCAACACTTTTCAGATAATTTTCTTCAGAGTTCTCTTAGCAAAAGAGTAGGACTTTTTGAAATACATAAAGCGAAACAATAAACTTTTAATCTTGATCTATGAGCATTTTAAAAGAATTCAAAAAATTTACATGCATTTGTTTCCATTCAACATGGATTTAAAAGCTTTTGAAATATAATTACACTTGTTCGAGTAAAAATCTAAGTTTTCCGAACTATTTCTATCAAATTATTGAATTAAAAAATAGAAATACTACCCAATTATGATCAAATGCTTTTTATTTTAATTATTGGTATTCCTTTCATCAATTGATATTCTTTCCATCAAATGTTCAAAATAAACGCAGCATTTAACGTATTCTATACAAACGCGTTTTATAAAGTAATTTTGATATTTGTTTTAAAGCGTAGAATATTAAAAAACACTTTTAACACATTGATTACTACGTGACTCCGATTAAAACCCTTAAAGAAACCAACTACACTGTTATCTATCCACATACCTCATTATTCAGACAGAAATTTGTTTTGAGTAGGATAATTAGATTCTATCAAACACATTATCTTTTTGTCTAGTATTTGCAGTATATTTCAATTTTCAATCCAAATATTATTTTTTTCCTGGTGGACTTATTATGATTAGTAGAATAATAAATAATTTTGAAGAACATGTCCTATAGATCCATTCATTTCATTACCGAGTGTTTAATGCCGAAATTTCAGCTTTCAAAACATGAAAATTTTAGATAGGATTTTTTTCAGAAGCGACGGCAGTAATTTGCCAAAGGGGGGGGGGCAGTATATATCCGGGGGGGGGGTGCAAGTAACATTTCTTAAATTTAGCTTCCAGATATCATTTAATAATTAATTTTACAATTTACAAGCAATTAGCTTATATAATTATTTAAAAAAACTAATTATAATAAGTAATTATTATAATTGGTGATTTATTACATGTAATTTCCTTCTTTAATTTTCTTTATTTTTTTTAGAGAATATTTCCTTAAAATTTTTTGGAAATCCTTTTTTTTTTCCAAATATTTGATGTTTTCTGGCCATAATAGTCAGAGAGTTCAGACTATCTTTATTTCTTGATACAAAGTTCTACTCTTATCAATTAAAAAAAGAATAATAATAAAAGTAGAATAATTAAAATCAACTACCCAAATTACTAGAGAAAAACTAATTAAAAGCGTCAACATATTTTTGATTATATGTTTAGTACTGAAAAATTAGTAACATATATTTAAAAATAAAGCAAAAGGCAGATATATGAAGATAAGGACCTTGAAGTAAAATGATAAGGCTCTCATCTGCAAAATTTTAAATAATATAACTGAAAAACATGGAATTTCAATTTATTTTTACTATCTACATATTAACGATTTGTTCTGTTTCGTTAAAATTGTATATATATATTACACCAAAATTCCAATAATTATTTTAATGATTGTGTAGAAAAAATCGTATTATTTTCTTATTTTCGTCAAGTTCAATTTTTATACGTAAAAATTATTAATTATATTGTTTAAATTTATATATATATATATATATATATATATATGCAACCCAATTATTTTTAAGGCATTCAAATACAAAAAATATTTTCTATTTTAAGGGAATTTATATTTGAAGAATTTAGATGTATTTAAAAGATATCATGTTTTAATAAATTAATAATGTATATAAGATTAAAGTAAAATAATAGACAGATTATTATTCATACAAAGCAGTCTTAGTTCTTCCCAACAAGTTAGAGTAATTTTAGTTCAGTGTTGAAATTACTTCCACTGAACGAGTAACTAGTTTCAGAATCTGAGACCCAATTCCGCCGAAGAACCGTCGTGTAAGCGGGCCTGCTACACGTTAAATCCATCAGGGTCAAACGTTCTCCCGTCGCTGTGGTGTGAAAGTTTGGAGAGGAGGTGCCATCTGATGTGCCGTCCTCTTTATCTAACCGTGGTTCGAACGTATGAGGTCCGTCCCCAAACAGCTAAGTGTTTCTTTAAAACCGGACGTTAATATAATGAAACTAAACTAAACTAAACTAAGCCAAATAAGTCAATTTATAAAAAGAGAGGGAGAGAAGAATGCAGTTGGATTGCTCGATAAAGAAACACTATTGAAATTAATAATTACTCTAATTTGTAAACAACAGATGAAGAATGCTGATAATTTAACCTATAAAGCCAACCCGCTTTCTCATATAGAGGTAGCACTTCTTCCTCGTGTTCTGGGAGTCCCGGTTTGGGCATGGCTGTTCTTCTGTGTGCTATCTATGAGATGTGTAAATGGGTACCCCTGCGAAAAGGGATTGTGCAAGCGGTTATTGTCCATGGCAAGTGCCATAAGTAAGCTAAAGTCGTATTCTTGTACCTAGTTGGCGCTACTTGAAACAAGAGACGCATACCGTCGGCTCAAAATCTGCTGATGTATCAGCGGGACTTGTCCATGGCAAGTGCCACAAATAACAACAGCATATAAAGCTAAAATACCCCGATTAGTGTATATTTTTACATTAACCGCTTCCTTTACAAATTGTACTGTCGATGTAATCTGGTGGCGTTTTTCAATTTGCACATAATTTTTGAAGCCCTTTTACGGGTGATATATTTATTTAAGAGTTCGATTTCCACGTGACTCTGAATTACCCTTATTTAATGGACTTGACTGTGTATTAATGTAAATGTAAAATCTCCGCCTTTCATCTTTCCTCTCATCGCTATTTAATCAAAATAAACCCATTAACGCATGCGTGAATGAGGTTTTAGAATCTGTTTAGAAAGGGGTTTATTATCTGTTGGCAAACAATACTCGTTTCATCAAAGAAGCTTCCGACGAGGTGGCTAACTTGTTGGAAATCCGGAATCTTGCTTGAAGTGAAGAGAGTGCAACTAGATACATTAACCCACATTATTTGCCAATAAATCCGTAAAAGGATATATAAATAAAGATAAATATAAACTATAATTATAAAACATTAGGATGATTTAAAACTTTGTCTGAACGCGTTGGTGTAGTGGTAAGGTGTCTGCTTAGTAATTGGAGGATTTCAGATTCTAGACTCAATTCTGCTTAAGTACCATCGTGTCAGTGGGTCTAATGTAAGTTAAATCCGGACCAAACTCCCTCTCGCTGGTCTGGTATGGAAGTTCGGAGAGGGATGCCAGCTTAGGTGTCTTCCTCGTTATCTGACCGTGTTTCAAGCTTACGAGGCCCGTCCTATAATAGCCCTCGTGTTGCTTTAAAACGGGACGTCAATATAACTCAATTAAAACTAGGCTCGATTAAAACTTTGCCACATTTACAAAGTCCCTACGAATCATTATGCACAGTTAATTAGTACATTATACATAAGCATCCAGGATGTTATCACAGTAATAATGTAAAAAGATTAAAATGAAATCTGCTGTGCATATTTCACTGCATCATGTCAGAACATCATTTCTTGAACGGCCAAGCACCGGGCGCTCGTGCGAGTTAAATTATATTTTTATTCATTTTCATTGTTTCATCGAATGAGTCACTTTAGTATGGCAAACGATCCCAAAAAAACTTTGTCTCGCATTTATTGTTTTAAAAAAAAATAGCATTTCCTATTTATTTCGTTTCATATAACCAAGTGCTCAAATTGACATTTTTCTATGTTTCATTTGCTGTAGTCATTAACTTATTTTTTAAGAGCTTTTGTAAATGCAATGGCAACATGTTATTAAATAATGATTTTTTTAGATGCTCGAGCAGATGATAAATTTTTTATTTTTCTCCTTCAGATTTTTGTTGCCTCCAAAAACCTCATCCCCAAACAACATCATGCTCTGACATGATAATATAGTAATATATAAGGTAAAAGAATATTAATATAGTATAATATAATAAATTATATAGCATAGTGTGGAATAAATCATTATCACACGTGCTACGATGTTTTGAGTGATAATAAATAAAGATATAATGGTACAAACAATTCACAAGATAACTAAAATAAGAAATTATCAGTAGAGTGTTGTTCAAATTAAAATATTGCTAAATTATAATATTAAAATAATCAGGTTATGAAAATAATGGCCTCATAATGCGTTCTGCACTGATTCTCCACTGTTACGAAGCCCAAAACACTCATGTGTGAGGCTTTAAATATAAAACCTTGCTCCAAGTTCACAATTTCTATGTCAAGAGTAGGATAATACATGTATTATGGTATCTGTGCGAGAACGTTTAGGGTGACATGTTCCAACTGGTTTTGAAACAAAAGAAGTATAATTTTAAAAAAATTTAAAATGAAATCTGCTATGCATGCTTCAATGTATCATGTCAGAACATCATTTCTTGAACGGCCAAGCACCGCGTGCTCGCGCAAGTTAAATTACATTTTTATTTATTTTAATTGTCTCATTGAATGAGTCATTTTAGTATTGCAAACGATCCAAAAAATTTGTCTCGAATTTATTGTTAAAAAAAATATCCCATTTCCTATTTTTTCATTTCATATAATTATGCGTTCAAAATGACATTTTTCTAGGTTTTATTTGCTGTAGTTACTAACTTATTCTTTTTAAATCAGAGATTTTGTAAATGCAATGGGAACGTGCTATTAAAAGCTGATTTTTTGAGATGCTCGTGCAAATAATAAAATTTTTATTTTTCCTTCTACTCATTAAAACTTTTATTTTTCGCCTACGGATTTTCGTTGATGCCAAAAATCTCATCCCCAAAACAACATCATTTTCTGATATGATAAAAAAATCACATGTTAAATTTGATATATTTAAGTCGATGCGTTTACATACTTCTGAGAGTATAGACACCAATATTTGTTCAACTTAATGTGTTAGATAGATATATCCTTTGTAGATATTGAATCTCTGCCTAATTTTATCCACCTAACTGCGATTATTTTGTAGTTGTGTTAATTTTTATTTGATCAGTCGGACAGACAGATCTCTTCTGAAAATATTTGCTAAATTCTTTTTAGAAATCTACAAATTTGGAGTAAAGAGCGTATACCAAATTTCATTCATTTAGCACAAAATGATTTTGACAAATTTCTTCGTTTTAGACCTCCCTCAGAACGAAAAACACATTTTTGGAAAATGTTTGGCTATGCTGACAAAGATAATTCAAAATCATTTTGTGCTAAATGAATGAAATTTGTCAAAATCACCTGTTCGATTAATTTTTTAACGATTTATAGTACTATTTGTCTATACTTCGTGCATGAGAAAGATAAAGTGATCAAACAATTAATAATTAAAGAATAATGTTTCTTTAGTTAAAACTGTATTTTCTGATAAATTTATAAATAAAATGATAAAATTTAACCTCTTATTAAAAATTATTGAGAGGTTTAAATAATTTTAGAAATTTTATGCGAAATGGCAAAACATCTTCGCCTTTTCAGTTTTGCCATTTTGTTACGAAATCTGAACAGCGAACAAAGTATTGTAACAAGTCGTAATTAAGTATTATATGACATTCGCAATGAAATTTTTAATATAATATGAATCGGCTTTCTTAACTGAACAAACAATTATTAATTTGTTATATTAACAATAATTATATTATTATTCCATTAGTTAAAACTGAATTTCTGATAATTTATAAATAAAATGTTAAAATCTAATCTTTTATTAAAGATTATTTAAGCATTTAAATAATTTTAGAAATTTTATGCATTCATTTTTATAGATGTTTTGCCATTTTGATTTGTGATTATTTCAGTTAATATTTAAATAATAATTAATAATATTTTAGTGCTATAAAAATTGCCAGCATTTTTATTTCCTAAGGGTAACCTTAATTTACTCAATAAATATTAGTGTATTAGAATCGTTCAAAAAATGCCGTTCGCTTCATTTTATTTATTAAAAATATAATTTTTAGCCAGTGGTCATCGTTTATGATATGCCGACACATAAATATTTTTATTTAAAAAAATTCAGTAGTTTTATCAAAATTTAATGTTTAATTAATTCCATTTTTCAGAAATCTCTTCTTAAAATTGACAAAATTAGAAAACTGATAAAGCAGGACATTCAACTTGTCACAATCTCTATCAAATTTCATGCGAGTCTTTTTATTCAAAAACTTGTTTCAGTACGAACAATTTATAAGTTACCTAGATTTTACGCCTTTAAGGCATATTTCTCGAAATATGTCTGAAGATTTTGTATCCGCATTCATTAAGCTGGTTAAATCCAGTTACAGATTATATGACCCGATAAGTTGATGGTAGCTTTTGGCTGGTTTCGGTTTCACGCATACTGCATACGCCTTTCTACCGGCTAAATCCTCTTCGAATTAGCCAATCAAGGCATATCCAGACACACGACGTCACAAAGTATATGCTGTAATTTCTCGTCTCTGGGCGAGAAAGGACGCCATTATCGCGCTTACGTGAAGGTACGTGATTTTATGTTGTTTTTATTTTGGCGGGTGTATGCGAATTGCTTGGATTTTAAACGGGTGAATTTAAACTAAATGCATTTTGGAATAGTTTGTATTGAGTGTTTCTATATATTTTTCGAACTGTTGTATCAATGTCTTCATAATTTGATTGGTGTAATGCACTCATTACTTCATGCTTGAAAGGATTTCAGAAAATGGGAATTTTAACACATTTAAAAGTTACCAGCATGAATACATTTATCATTCTCATATTTTCATAGTTTTATTAAATTTCTTTTCTGTATTTCTACTTTATCATAATAATGGAATTGACATGACAATTGGCTTGCTGCAGTATCGACTGTTATAGTGAATAAAACATGAAACTAATCAAATCAAACAGATGTCTGTTTGCTTATTCTCTGATTTATTTTGGGTCTCTAAATGATCAACAGATAAATTTTTGGCTTTCTATTAAGGCAAGAAAATGCCGATTCCATTGTAAAGTATCAGAACCTGGAGAATTTTTAAATTGCTTGGAGAAACGATGCATTTGCAATGAATTCTGTACAATGTGTTGCAAAAGTTTTGCAAAGAATTGTGGAGAACATTGATTCAATCAAACAAGGAGAAAGTGTAGCTCATCTGATTGATTCTGTTAGTAAAATTGGTAGCTATGCTTTGAAGAAATCATTGCCATGTTCTTTATTGAAAGATTGCATTTTGATAATAAACAAGTATCAGCCTTATTGCAGTTCATCTTTAGTCCAATGCTTTTTGAATGATGTGTATCATTTTTATCAAAATGAAAATCTGTGCTCAAATTTCAAATTAGCAATCCTTACATGCTTTAATCCTGCTGTGGAGACTGAAATTTTAGTGTTACTAAACATATGCATGAGCATTAACTGTGTGGAAGAATTGGATCAGGTGAAATCTGCTGTTTTAAAGTCCTGTTTACCTTTGGCATGTGCTGAAAATCATGCCATGTTACTTAAAGTAAACAGCAGTTTGAAGAAGTCCATGATAATCACAAATGGCAATCCAGTTGTTGGATATTTGTCATTTATTTTTAACGAAGCAGTTAGAAACTGTTCCAGATCATGTGATAGTATATGTGTCCTTCCTGAAAACTTAGTTCACTTAGAAATCTTATTATCTGTGCCTCAAGACATTTTTTGCCAAAAACAGCATTTAATTTACTTTCAGCAAATAATATCTTCATTAGTAAAAACTGTAAACCAGAATCTATGTGAAAGGAATGATCTTGTTTACCTTACTGCAATATATCCTATATTATATTATCAAATACTAACATTCCACAGAAATAAAACTTTTGATGCATATAAATTTTTACGAATATTCTTTGATGTCGATTCATCTTCTGTATTCAGTGATTTTAAAATTGACCTACATAATATTTTGAAAAATCCAATTTGGACATATTTGATAGAAAACTAATATTTAATTACATTAATGAATCAAATTTAGTTATTTCTACATTTTTTTATATTGTCTGTTATCTAAAATGGAAGGATTAAGAATTTGTTGCTTATTTAATGCTTTTTTTTTGTAGTTTTGGGTAAAAAACTGATATAATAGTGACATGATTTATATGAATGAATAATTTTAAGTGTGGAAAAGAATTGATGATGGTTGTATGTATTTTATATAATAATTTTATGGGAAACATTTTTGAAAATGTAGTTATATTTTGTAAGTATTATATCAATTTTATTGCTTAAATACAAAAATAAAAAATCTTTTGTATCATAAATTTAAAAAAAATTATCATAAGTTTGCATTGTTGCTGTTTATTCGAAAGAGAAGGTAGTTATTATTTGTGTGAACATTTGTATTTTGTATAAGTTTTAATGAAAGATTTATTTATTTATTTATTTTTTGTTTAGGCACCTGATGGAACCTCCTGAAAAGCTCCTAAAAATAGATGATAGTGAATTAAAGGCAAATAGTGTTATATTTTTAATAAAATGATATATTTTATAAATGAAATTAAAAAAATATTTATGAAATTTATAAATATTATGAATAACAGAGAAAATATAGTGTTTGTGGTGGTGCTAAATAGAATATTGACTTTATGTTTAAATTTAGCAATTTTGGAATAAGATTTTTAAATATGATTTTTATATTTGTTTTTTTTATTGCTTCACTTAATGCACCATGATTTTTCTCCTTGTATAAAAATATTCTATTTTAATTTTTTAAATTTTGAAATTGCTCTAATTTAATTAATAAAAATGATTAAATCTAAATGTTAGGTTTGTGAATTCACTGGCACATACTTTCAAATTATGAAAATTTTTATTGATTGAGAAGGATTTCTAGAATATAACTTAAGACTATTAAAATATTAGCTTAAAATTTGTTTTTTAAAAATAAATTAATATTTTTATAAAAGATTTATATATTTTCCAATTATTTTTAAAAATTAATGATTTAAATTAGAGATTTATTGATGCTATTAAATTTTTTAAATCATTATAAATACTAAGAGGAATTTATATCATTATAAGGAATAGAGGAAATTATGAGGAATAGATAATTTTTTTTCTGTAATACTAAACTAGTAATATCGACATCAAACTTTTTTTATCTGTCTACACTATCTTGAATAATTTGTCTCATTATTTATCATTTAAAAAAATGTATAAGAATAGGACATCCAAATTCATTTTCTAATTTCCATTTTCTAGAAACTGCATGAATTTGGAAGTTTTGTGAAATAGACCTATTATAAATATCTAAATGTTTAATATTTTTTAAAATTAAAATAAACTATTTTTTTTACTTTGCAATTTATTTCTAAAAAGATAATTATATTAATATTATAAATTAATTTCCATCCCAATTTTATTAAAATTGTTATATGTTTAATCAAGCTTATATATTTTTAAAAAAAGCTAAAAACTTGCTTGAAGAATGAAAGACATTCTAGTTAGAAAGTCTTTTATTCTTTGTAATCTGCTTTGTCTTCTATTCTAATTATAAACATTTTTTTCTATTGACCTTTTAAATATAGTAAAAGTTGGTTTGAATTCGGCATTTTATTGTTGTACTGGTAACACAATTTGTAGAATTGTATGGAATAGAAATCATCTGCAACCAAAAATTGTACTAAGTAAAATTCATTGAAACATTTAATACCCAGGGAATTGTGATTTAGAATATAAGTATATATTCATGAAATTCATGAGTTATCTACTTAAAAAATATCATATGAATTAGAATTGTATTTTTGACTTTCCTTTTTATTGGAATAAATTATGTATCTACAATATTTATTATTTTTTTTTACCATTTTCTTTATTATTATATATACTACTATTCTTGCAATTTTCTCATAATGTATACCATTAAAAGAAATGTTATTATCTTTATTAAAAATGAATTATTAGTAAATAATGAAAACATGATATGAAGATATATATTATTGTATTTATTTTTGTTAATGTATTATTTTATTTAAAAATTAAAAAGAATTAAAACTGATTATAACTATATAGTTTTAAAGTTTCCTTTTTGTTATTTGTATCCATTTCATTTGTTCAAACTTTTTTAAATCTGCCAACATTTCCAACTCATGATTATTAGTGCTTTTAAATCTTAAGTTTCTAATTGCTTATTGACATTTCAAGAATTATATTTTAAATGCCATTCCCCCCTCCTCTTAAGATCTGATAATAAAATTGCCAGTTTGTGTTTGTAAATTCTTTTGAATTTTTTTGGTAGAATTCAAAATAGATTTGCTAATAGTATAAATTAACACTTAAGTTTCCTTTTTATAATTTTGAGTAAGAGAAGAATTGAATATTATGGTTGCAATTGCACATTGGTTTTTGAAATGTCATAATCTGAATAACAACTTCTTATACTGTTTCCAAATATAATTATGTAAAAAGTTACTAGAAAATTTCTGTTTTATGATTAGATTATGATAATTTCTAAACTTGGTATGATGCAGTAAATAAAAGTTACTTTTTAAAAGAGTGTTGCGTGTAAAATTCTATTAAATTTGATAAAACTAGTTTATAACAATATTGTAAGGTCCTAAAAATGATAGCTCGTACAGGTTGTTATTAACAGAGTATTCATCATTATTCATACTTTTAAGGTTTATGCATACTTGCATATATTAATATATTCTTTATTGTTCTTATTAAACTGATATAAGACTATACTAATTTAAAATTGTATTAACTTGGAATTATTTAAATTTTGATAAGAACTTCAAAATGAAAATTTTTACTAGCAATAAAAATATGTATGAAGCTTCATTCTGATAGCCTATACACACCTTAAATTATACATTTCCCCCTCACTTTTGGTTTTCTGGGTTTCTTGGATGTCTATTCATTATAACAGTAGTTTGTGGAAAGCTCCTGATGGATGACCATGGCGGAGAGCATTCATTCATTAGGTCAGGTGGCACATTTATAATCACATCTGTAAAGGCTACATGCCATGGGAACAGGCTTAAAAGGGAAAAGAAAAGAGGAAAACCATCTGTTACCTGCTTTGAAATGAATGTTTCTTATCAAAATCTTGAGTTCACCAATGTGCAGGTTTTGTTCTTTTATTTCATAGAACCATCTAAAACAGTTTTTTGAAAATTTTCATTTATAGTACCTTTAAATTATTTTCTTATACTAACTACATCATTTTCTTCCTTATCCCATTATCTATTATTTATTAAAAATATCTATCAACTAAGAAATAATTCTTTTTCTTATCTCTAAATATGTAAGTGTTTTATTTGGATCAGTTTCTCGAATAATTTGTATTTTTCTTTAAATTTAAGTGTTGTATGTTGTAGTAATATAAATTCAAGAATAAAACATAAAAAGGAATAAGTAGTCTATCCAAAGCTTTTATTACACAAGAATTCAACAATTTAAACATAGAATTAGGATACATCTACATTCCAGTCACCATTTTCTTCATCCTTTTACTATAACTGCTTTGCTTATGAACAGTATCAACTCCCTATGCATAATATTTTTTTTACTTTGCATTCTGAAGTATAAGTGGAGTAGAGTTGCAAAGATAAAATTGCTATTGGCGGGAATGAAAGTAATATTTATTAGTATTAAAAAAAAGTCCAAAACCACTGAATAAACGGGCATTCCATTGGAATGACACTAGTATTAGCATGTTTATTGTTACAGATATTATTGTTATACTCTCTTTTCATTTATAGTGATGGATTGGTAATTGTAGCAATATACCTGTTGAACAAATTGATTGGTGTTTTTGTGATTGCCTAATTATCCTATCATTAATTTTACATTAATTCAACAGACAAACACTTCAAGTTTTCTTGTTATTTTCTGGTGCTGAATTAGTATTTTTCAAGTAGTTATTTATGTATACATGACATTAAGGAAAAACAATATTTTAATTAAATGTAAAAAGAATATTTCACTTGTATTGAAAAGACACAAATATTAAACTAGATAATATATTATTTTATTTGTATTCCAACTAAATTTATAATAATTTCTTTTCTGAAAGTGGATTTTGATTTTTTTTGTGTTAAATTTAAATAATATTTTTAAACATTCAAGTTGGATATAATATTTTCAGTGTCATTAAGGCTTTATTAGACTAAATCTGTTTTTTTACTTATTATAATTATCATACTGACTTATAACCAATTTATGAGTTCTTATGGATTAAGAAATGTTAATAAAAATAAATGAATGATTAATAATTTGTGCTGTAATTTTAATTTATCATGTTAATATAGAGAATATATAATTCTTATAGTACATAATATATTATATCTGCTTACGATACATTATTCTATAAAACTTAAACTTTATTGAAACATTTTTTAACATTATTTTATATTTAAAAAAAACCCTATTATTAAATCATTTGGTTACAAATAAATATTGATTTGATGTATTAAGTAATTAAGTAGGGGTTTTTTTTGTATAAATTTATGTGAACTGTAACAAAGCATTAAAAATAGTATGATTTAGAAATTATACTGGCCTATAAGCATGAATTATATATGAACAATTCATAACATCTTATATTAATTTTTTTTGATGTTATCATATTTTACTTTAGCTGAAATATGCTTTTCACATAAAAAAAACTGATAATTATTGATATTTTAGTACAGAAAAATATATCTATATTCAAGTATAGATTATATATAAAAGGTTTCATGTTTTTTCAAAATATGATGAATTATATAAAAAATAACAGGATTTTTTATGTAACAAATAATTAAAGTTGATAGAAATGTAGAATTCTCATAATATATAAAGAAATTCTTAATAGAACATTAGGTTTTCAGAATTTATTCCAAAGCATGAACAACTGGAAGTTTATACTAATCAACTGTATTTTAGAAGTTCTAAACTATGTTAGGTATCAAACTATATTCTATCTCTGTATGCAGTATGCTAGTATCAAAATATTTAAATTTATTTCTAATCTATTGATCAGCAGAAGTGTCATGACCTTCGTAATATATGATATATGTAGAAAAAAAAACATGCAACTGTAATTTAATATAGTTTCTTATAATTTATTTTAGATCATAATATATAATCTGATATTTTTTTTCTTTAAAAGTATTGGAATTACTTTTTTTAGGAGGGAAAAAAAACCAAACCTGTGATGCAAAACCATTTTTATATGTTAACTTTAACATTACTAACAATCAACCTGCCTACTCAGAAGGGGATATACTACCTATCAGTGCTATAGGTAATTGGGAACAGAAAGATACTTTTCAAAAAGTATTTTTTTTAAAGTGGAAAACACCTTTAAAATATTCCCATAAAAACACATTTAGAGAGGCGGGGGGGGGGGGGGGTCTGGTCTTAGCTCCGAAAAACTAAAGGTTAATTAAAAATATGAAATTCAATTAAAACAGTGGTACAGTCATTCAGTTGTTGAAAAAATAAATTAAACATTAAAAAATACAGTATGTGAAAAGGAAACTAATATTCAAGAACAGCAAGAGTTTTGAATTTTATTTATTATTCTTTACTAGGAAATGCTCCTGAACATGCAGTCTTCATTCCACAGCAAATTAAAGAGCATTGAAGAAAAGATTGAAGGAGTTGGTTCGAAGTATCATATGTTAGAAAGAAAAATAGAAGATATTATAAACAATATTAAGGAATCTGCACTTAAAGTAACCAATCCTAGTAAGTTTTTATTTAATCCTTCAGTATTTCTTTATCTATACATATTGATAGAAGTATTTTGAATGCTTTTGGAATTTGTTTTGGTTTAAAAGCTTTAACTCTTCTTTACTTGTATGTATACATTATTGCACTAGATGTTTAATTTTAAACCAATATTTTCTCTTGAAATATAAGGGGTTTTATTAAGCTCATCCATTCTTTATATCTAGAACACAAAATAAATGGCATGTGTGTGTTTATAATCATGATGAGATTTTCATAATTTTCTTATAAAAATTATAAATATTTTTTGTTTATCAGTATTGAGAAAAATATATTGCTTAGTTTTTCAAATTATGATGTATGCACCAATAGTGTTCTATTTTAATTAAATTTGATGGCACAGTTTTTATAAAAATCATTTAAAGAAAAATGCAAAATAAAAGAAAATTTTTAGAGATTTATATGACAGAAGTCTAAAAAGATTAGAAATTTTTTTTATACTAGTTTTAATTATAATGATGAATATATTTCTAATATGATAAAAAAATTTTTTAAATGCCTTTCATGTGCAAATAAATGAAATGACAATGTAAGGAAATGCTATGATGAAACAGATTTACTCATTATAATTCTACTTGCCAATTATCATTCATAATTATTGAGAATTTACCCCTTATTCATTACAATATTTATTATATTTTTATTTTATTAAAAGGCATAAAAATTTCATTTGTAAATGTAATTATATATTATAAATTTGAAATATTTTAATTATGAACACCATGGTGCATTGATTTTTAATTCGAAAATGCTTTTTTTGGTAATGTTTTTAAATTATTATGAGACTTGGTGGCCAACTTGTAAACCAGGAATTCTAAACATTTTAAAACCTTGTATGATATTAATAAGAAGCAAAAACATATGAATAACCAAAAAAGCTATTGATATGATGTCTCATGTGCAAGTTGGTATCACTTTATATTTATCAAATTAAGTTATCCTGTTGCTGAAAGTATGGCTATGAACTATAGAATGACTGTTTTTAAATAAAATTTACAATGTTTATTGCGATTTATTGTAATTCACTGCTGGCCATCATAATTACAACACCAGGAAAGAATGGTTTGACAAAGCCCAAAATCATATGAAACAAAGAAGAGGTTGAGATATGCAAATGATAAGTATTTTAGTGAATTTAGATGATGCAGGAGGGAAACAATATCTGAAGCAGTGCATACAAGTAAAATTATGTTGCGGATTTGTCATTTGAAATTTGCTTAGGATATTGTGTTATATCTTGAATAATAAGAAGAAAGTGTCATGATTTGACAGAGGCAGGACCATAGTCTATCAAGTGTGTGATTATTGTTCTTTGATATTGCCTGCCTCACTGGTCGAAATCCAATCACTATAATGCAAATATGGAATCAATAGGTTTCTGAGGGTCTATTGAAAGACATACAGGATTTCAAATCCCTCTCATGACCAATACCTGAGAGGACAGGCATACTGTAAGGTCAGCCTTGAAAAACAACTACACCAGTACAACTACATCATAGATCATTAGTCAGTAAAAAAGGAGCATGTTTGCAGCATGCCCAGTATCCACTTGTACGCTGTGACATTTTTTGCAGCAGCATGGACTGTCAGCACATTGACCATTACTTGGGAAGGCAGTTATGTTCATCTTCTCTTGAAAAGGCAGCTTGGAGAGAGACAACAACTCTGGTAAGCTTAATCGCGAAGTTGGATGCAGGAGTGCAACAATGTTTTTGAAAAAGTGCAGTTCTGTGACCAGCATTCTGATGGTCATTTACATGTCTGGAGGCTTAGAGTAGATTTCATGTTGCCTGCTTGCATTCAATATCAGCATTGGGTTACTGCATATAATGTAAGGATTTCAACAGTCATTGGTTACACAACATGCTCATCTCTAGTTTGGATAAAAGGTAATTTGAAGGCAGAATGTTACATTTATGATTTCCTATGTCCTATGTATGCAAATTCAGCAAAATTGAAGGAGAAACATCCATCTTCATATCCCTCAGGTTGTTCACAGCTTAAAAAACTGATGGAAACTGATACACTATTGTATATATAAAAAAGAACTAAATAATGCTATTATCATATTTGATAATGATATGTTATGGAAATCATTGTGAAAGATTGAACTCCATCTTGATTGTCTCATGTAACAAATGCTGTCGCTATATAAATGCATTTATTAAATATTATAAAATAAAATCCCTTCAATATTTCTTAATTTTTTATAACTACTTCGACAGATTTTTTTCGCATCATCCCTTTTTTTTTTTCCTTTAATAAAAAAGCAGTATGTATTTTTGGGAAAAGAGCTGCATGAAACAATTCCATGCATTTGTGGTTGGTTCAGAACTGAAATTTTTATGTCCTCCCCCCTTTCAGCATTATATTGGGATGAACTACTAGGTTTTAATTGTGAAGATTCATAGAAAAAGTGATTATCATTTCTTTATTATTACTTTTTTTTTATTTATTGAAAACTTGTGGTCTTAAATTTGTGCTTCATTTAGTCTTAATAATATTGCTTTAGTATTTTCTTGCTGTTTCATATTTTCTTGTTTACAGTTCAGATTATCATCATATTTTTTTGTGATATATATATATATATATATAGCATTCATACTATATATAAAAAAAAGTAGTCAATTATTGTAAACCTTTATTTATATGTCTTTCAGGAAACTGATGTAAAATGAGGTATAAAAAACTGTCTAATCAGAATTTAAATACCAATATTAATTACTGCAAATCAAATGCTTTTAACCAACTTCATTTTAAAGTTGTAATTTTAACTTTCTTGCTAATGTGATATTGTTAAGTATGAAAATGATGATCAAATTTAAAATGGTAGTTATCTTAAAAGTGAGAAGAATCTATTTTTATTGCATACCTAGATGATGCCTCTGTGCAAATATGATGCCTTTTAATATGCTTTATGTGCATGCAGATAGATGTTTCTGCCAATATCCCTTATTTGTTCTACATGCTGATTAGCTAATTATTAAAAGAGCAGAAAGTCCAATAAAATAAGTTTGAGGCTTTTCAAAGTATTCATTACATCATTTTAAAAGAAGTTAGATTAGATTTTTCATATTCTTCACCATTACTTAAAATTGGCATCAGACTATTTTTTTTTTTCATTTAACATTTTTAAAGTCATAATTTCTTTCAATACAGTTTATATGCTCCTCAAAAGTGCTCTTTGCTTTCAAGCAATTGAAAAATGTGTGCATTTTAGAAAGGTGAAAAACGACCTATACCCAAAGCTTTTGTATGTTACAAATAAAGTACTTGATTGGTTTAATGTGTATGGAGGGAATAGGGATTGTGATCAAGTAATATATGATTGGGAAATTTATAATTGATGTTTTGCCTGCTATATTTGTAATTATATGGTTAATGTGTAAAATTATTATCTTAGTTTATAGTCTCTTTTCTCTATAATAATAATAAAAACAAGAATTGAGAAGCACAGTATATAATTTATTTTCTTATAGTGGTAATACATGATTTTATTTATTTTTGAATGGAAAGGAAAAAAAATATCTTGTAAGCTGCATGCTACGTTTTTATTAATTGATATGTGTGTATTTTATTTATAACATTCGCTGAAAAAAAGCATTAACTATTTTTCATGCTATTTTTTTTTTTATTTCAGAATTTTCTATTCCCAGTGATGCTTGTGTTCCAAAATTTATGTCTGCAAATTGTGAAGGTAACATAAAATTATTGTAATGAAATACCATATTTGCACAGTGTTTTCATTAATTCTTTGAAATGCAATGAACTTATAAATGAAACATTCTTGTTGTTAATTAAGTGTTAAAAAATTCCTTTTACTTTTTAAAAATCATAAATAATGTTTTTTTTTTTTTTTTTTTTTTTTTTTTTTT
>JAOUZG010009953.1:2759493-2813213 GCA_026289955.1 Argiope argentata
TTTTTAATGAAATAAATTTATATATAAAAAATATTTTTTTTTTATTAAGTGTTAAAAAATTACTTTTTTTTTTTAAAAATAAAAAATAATTTTTTTTTTTTTTTTTTTTTTTTTTTTTTTTAGCATTCTGATATGTGGTTGTCTTAGAAAAGTATTTTGATTATTATCTATTCTTATGACCCCAAATGCTTTTTATTTTTTGTTCCACAATTAGCTTATTCATATTGAAATTTAAAGTTATTTTGATTTTATATGAAAATAAGAAACTATTATTTTGAAATGTAATGCAGTAAAAATAAATTATATTAGTTAATACATCTTGCAAGGATCTTGTACGATAAGATCTTACATCTTGTAAGGATAAGAGTAGATATTATGATTAAACAGTAAGCCAAACTTTTAAATTTATCTAGAATTCTTTTATATTTCTGTTCAATAGCTATAATTTAGCATCTCTCTGAAAATTTTGCACTCCATTATTATCAAAATTCATCATGGAAAAAAAAGGATAGAAGTATTATAAATTTCAAGCTAATGCAGATATTTTATATTAATTGCTTTAATGATTAATTGATGCTTTAAGAGTAAACTTGAAGAGATCTCTTTTTGACAAATTTCTGCCTTGCATTATTTTAATCGTCTTTGATGTTTGAAAAAATCTTCCTAATGAAAAGTTTCTGCAAAGATAAATTAATTTTTAAAGAAAAAGCAGTGCAATACAAGCTCATTATTATTTCTTTAAACTTAAAATTTCTGTATTTTTATTATTTGGAGTACAAATGTGTTTTATTATACTACAAAGTGTTTAAAAGAATTCATATATGGCAAATCTTTATTTACTTTTCCTACTTTTTGGGAATATTTTTTTTAAATATTTAATTCTAACAGCTGCATTTGTATTTCAAATGCTTAATTTATTCTACATAAATAAATATTTTTTAAGAAATGAAAAAATTCATCCTTAAAAATTGAAATGTTTTTATAATCATATTAATTCCATAAAGAATATTTTCATACGCTCAACTTATTTTCAAAATAACTAATTTTCATCAAACTGAAAAATATTTGAAAATTGTTGTAGTTTTAAAATGTTATGAAAATATTTTAACAGTCATTACATAATATCTGTTAAAAGTTGTTTATTAGCAAGGCAGTAATAAAGGTAAACTAATTTCATTAAAAAAAATCTACTTGCATGCTTTGATTTGATGAAAATTGAGAATATATCCATTCATCCATCCCCATTTATGTGTTGTTTTTTTCTGAAAAATAATTAGTTTAATTTTATTGTTACTAATTACATTTTTATTTGTCACTACTAAGTGTAAGAAAAAAATTGAATATATGGTATTTATGATAAAAAAAATGTATATAGAAGCTTATCCTGATGGTTCTTGGCTTGGTGATCCAAACAATAGTGATCTTCGAGTGAGATGCAGTATAAATCCTGTGTAAGTCAAATATTTTTTGTGGAATTTGCTTAGTGAAACTAATTTTCATATTTGAAAATTCCACGAATTCCATTTTTGTAATAATTTCAATATAACTTTCAATACAAACAATAACTAAAATGTTATACATATTGTCTTGAAAATTACTGACAAATTAGATTATATGCTTCAAATTTAAAAAAGAGATAATTTTATCTCATTTGCAAATATAATATATTTGGATTTCATTGGTGTTCTATGCTACTTTCCACAGTTCTAGTTTTATAATTTAAAAAAAAAAAAACCTTTGCGCCAAATTACTTATTATTGTAATCTCTAATCGCTAAATATATATATATATATATATACCATCAAGTTTTTAGTTTAATTTTATTATAACTTTTTTTTTGTCTTACCTTTTGATGTGATTCCTTTTCAAAAGCATAGTGCACAATTTTTCAAATAAAAATCATTAAGAATAAAGTAATCTTTTCAAAGCGAAATTTTAAAATAGAGTAGAGTATATTATATCTTCATCAATTGTTCTGACAAATCATTATACATTTTTGGTTTTCTAGAATCATTATTTAAACTTCAGCAATCTATAGAATAGATAATTTAGTACAATTCATTTCGTATTTTGTCTGCCAAATTATGAAATTAGCTCTTACTGATAAAAATGTATAAATTATTTTACTCTAATTTGACTTTAGATTTTCAAATTTAATTTAACAAAAGTAAAATTCTATTCTATTAGATTTATCAAAAAATTCAATAAATAAACTCATTCATTATGAAATCTTGAAGGAGCAGCTTCAAGATGAAAAAACAAAAAGTGGCTCCAGATGTTTTGAAATTCCCATTGAATACAAATTTTTGTAGTGTATTTAATGAAGAGAAAAGTTTAATGGGGGGAGGGGAAGATAAGTACAAGTATTGAAAATTATAGAAATTGCTGTTTTGAATTCTTTGTGTGTAATTTGCACTTATAACTTGAAAAAATAGTTTGTTTATAATTTGAAAAATAGTTAAAATAGTTAGTGTGTTTAATATACACATTTCTTTTTAATTCATTTATATATATATATATATATATATATATATATATATATATATATATATATAATTACCCAATTTATATTTTGTTATATTATGAATAATTAATGTTTGCCAAAAAGTATTAATTAATTCTCCATATTTAAATATGAGACTGCTTACCAAGAATATTCCATTTTTCTCTTTCCATTATACTAATGAATGTGTATAACAGTATTAAATGCGAAATGAATTCAAAATAAATTCAATTGATAAAAATATTGTTATTATTTATTTCATTGAAAAAATGATGTTTTTTTTAAAAAAATAAATAAATAAAAGCATTTATTTGTAATTAAATCAGAGTATCAATCATTCATAATTTTACTTGAAAAATGTATTTAGATTTTTTTTAAAAAATTTTCCTGGTATCTTCTGAAATTTTTTCTGCTGGAAATAATTTTCTGTTATAGATTGATTCACTTATGCTTTTAACCTTAGTAAAATGTTTAAAAAATTAAATATAATAATTATTTGTAGTTGTTACATGGCTAATTTAATTTTAGGGTATTTCTTTTATATGATAAATTATCTAAAATTTTCAAACCTAATTATTGTTTAGCAAATAACGTATTGAATCAGATTGCTATTTTCTATTTCATATGTTTCTACATGATTCATAAAAATGTAAGGATAAAAAAAATTTTTATCTATTAATATTTCCTTTCCTTTGCATAATCATTAGTAGTAGCAGTATGATAATGTAATTCAATACATGAAAAAATTTGATGAATTTATTTGTAGAGATTTAGAAATTATCAATAATACATGTCCAACTGCTGAAAAAATGGCATTGACTCTTCTTGACCACTTATTTGATCGAGAAACGCAAGCCAGGTCTAATATATCTGGTACTGGAAAACATGGCAAAGAACAGTTGGACCCTTTAAAAATTTATGGCATCAAATGTAAGTAAAATGTTTTCTAAATTTTCACTATGTAGCTATTAATGAATAAAAAGTGAAACCTTTATAATGCAAATTGTAAAATACGATATCTGTATACCATTCCTTCTGACATTTACTAATAAGATATAATATGTCTTTAAATATATTAAATTGATTGAAAATATTTAAGATTTGTTTAATTTACATGTGTCTTTTTCATTTTGCCATTTTTTTTTATTTCCAAGTTATAATAATAATAAATAAACACCATATTTTCTAACAATTTTGAACAAAAAAGAAGGTAAAAATTCATACAAAATTAGAAGATTTGTTAAAAAACAGGAATTTTCATATATACAGTGAAATAATTTGCCAGCACATACTTTTCACACATGCTAGAAAAATAGTCATGAATGGGTTTATTATTTTTTTTATCAGTATCTCAAATCAATTCTAGTACAATTTAACTTTTAATTACCTTTTTTTAGATCCTTTTTTTTTTCTATGTTAAATTACATCACAGAAACTGTGTTCCTCTTTTTAATTGTATCATATTTTAGTTCCAATCTTGTGATACATGATTTCATCTCATTTTCTTCGGTTAAAGATTTTGACGGAAAGGTTAATTTAATATAGGGAATTGATGATAAAGGAAATTATTATCTTCAAACAGAAAAATGATGTTTCAAATATATTTAATCATGTATTCTAGACCATTGCTTGAAAAATTACAATTGTGTGCATCAGCATGTTTATTGTATTTTAAATATTAAAATAAAATCATCATAATAATTTGATTTCAATTATGCAAAATCCCTTTCTACTGATAATGGTAGTAATCTCTACCTGTTCATTATCATCATCAGAAAAAAATCAATTACAGTTTTTTTTGTTGTTGTTGCTTTTAATCAAATGTAACATGCTACAAAATAAGGTTTCCTTTTTGATTAGTATGTTTTCAATGGGATTACCAAAGCTTAAGCAGAATCTTTTTCTTTATAATTTTTCAGTATTTGAAAATAGAAGAATTTTTTTTAAAAAAAAATGTCTTGCTTAAGAACATTTATTATTTAAGTGATTGAGTACTTTAAATTGAATTTCATTTAATTTGTCTTAATGAATACTTTATTTTAGAATTGCAACAATTTTAATTTGTTGTGAATTTTGGTGATGAATAAATAAAATTTTAAGAAGTTGTGATGTGAAACTTGCTGTGTTCCAAAGCAAATTGCTAATTATTTTTTTCTTTAATATACAGGAAATTAAAATTTGTCTCAAATGGTTAACATTGATGTGGAATGTTCTTAAAAATAATCTCAATTTATGATTTTCACTTCATTCTTATAACAATGTTTGTTAATATATATTTAGTGGATTTGTTATTAAATATTGAAAACTGATTTTTAAATAACTTAATATTATTTAAGTTAATATTAAAAGTATTTCATAAAAATATAATACAAATCCTTTGATGTTAGACAAAAGAAAGTTAAATAAAGAAATACATCGATAAAATATAGTTTTAAGAGTTTGATTTAACTCTGTTTTCTAGACATTTTTCTTTGAATAAGCATAATAAGTGGTAAAATGTACTGCAAATTTATAATATATAATGTTTGCCAACATGCATTAGGAATTAAATGTTTTATTGCATTTTTCTCTGTGTACTATCGCTTTTATATTGAAATGAAAGAATTGTAATAAAGGTCAAATCGTGAATAAGAAGGATTCATTATTGCTAAGAAACTTTCGATGCCCACTTTTTAGTAATGTCTGTCAAAAGCTTGTTGCTGCTATATAATGCAAGTACAATGTTTATTGTCATTATTTTTGCTTTTTCTTAGTTATTTTTTTATACATTTTAGTTGCAGTAATCTCTACAATAATTCTCAAAAGAAAAAAAATTGCTAAATTTAAAGTTGATGAAATATCAAAGAATTTTAACTAGTGCATTTGCATCAAATGCCATTTTTGAAAAACTTTTCCTAAGAAATTCTTTATCATGTTTCTTTTTTTTAATACTTTATTTGCTTTTTAAAAAAACTAATCATTTTAATTCTGTAAAAAATATCTTGTATTATTTTCCATATGGTGATAAATTAGTTTTTATATTATTATATGAACCATATTGCAAATTTGAGTAATAGCTTTAGATATAGCAAATCTCATTAATTTTTAAAAGCCACATGTCTTGTGATGTTTCTGCATAATGTTGTGATTCTCCTTTTTTAGGTCATGTAATGTATATGTTTGGCGTAAGTCATAAGGAATGGCTTCGTATCAGGCAAAATATTGATTCCAAGTGTCGGTTTGCATTTAGAAGAAAACAAAAAGGTTTACCTTTAACTGTGAAAGGTAGTAAAGATAGGTAAGAAACATTTTTTTTTTTGAAATTTAATAGTTTAAAAAAGAGAAAAAAAGGATCCAGCTACTTTCAATTTTAATATGCTATAATTTTTTGTCAGTTATAATAGAAAGATTTATTTTATTATAATTGAAGGCAAATGAAGTTGACACTTTGATGAATCAGGTTAATTTTAATTTTAATAAAAGTAGTGTTTAAGTACACATTTTTTATTATGATATTAAAAAGTAATTTTTTAAAAATATTTCATTATTTTAATTATTATAGTATCCACTCAATTGTTTTTTCAAAATTCAATACAAGTTAATATTACTTATATAAAATAAAAATTTAAATATTTAAAAGCAGGGTGAAAAATTCAATTTTTAGAATTATGAAATCAGATTATTTAATAAAAGTTATGACTGGATGTATCACAGCTGAATGATGCTATGTTTGCTTGTAAATTAGCACTATAAGAAGCAATAATTCAATAATTTTTGTTTTCAAAGAAAGAAACTTGAAAGTTAATAAAATTATAAGCAAGTATATCAATTACTTTTAACTACAGCAGCAACATTAAAAAAATAACAGATATCATGAGAATGGAAATTTTTGTTTATGAGAATTTATAGAATCACTTAATGATTTAAAAAAAATTAAAATTAAAAGAATGGTTTTTGTTTAAAAAAAACAAAGACAGGTTTAAAAAGTAAGAGTAAATAAAAAAAAATCTATAATGTTAGCTATATTTATGTGGTATCTATGAAAAATAGTTATGCTACAGATAAATTTTTTTTAAAAAAATTGTGTACTTGTTTATCTAGGGGAGTAATTAGAAATTGATGTTGAAAGATATTAATTTGAGACTTTAAATGATGCTTTTCCTTGCTTTATTAATATTTTTATATATTTTCGCAAATATAGTATTATTTTAGGAAGAAATATTTTTTTTAATCCCAAATTCTGCTATAAGTTTTTAACAAATTCTATAAATAATTTCTAGTTCATTAATATTTTGTACCACATAATAAGTATTAGTTGCTACTCTTTATACAAAAATTTCTTTATCCTGACATAACATGTTTAGTTATATCTTCAAGAGGATGCAAAAATATATACTACTATTATAAATGTGAAAGTTTGGATGGATGGATAAATGTTAGTCAATCATGCCAGAACAGCTGAACGAAATTTAGCACAGATGTCGATTATAGTCTAGAATAGAACATAGGCTACTGTTTATTCCGGTAACTAAGAGGTTAATTTTTTATTAACTTAAAACCAACTTTCCAAACAAAAATCTTTATTATCACACCGTCAAATGAGAAAGACTTCATTTCCCCCCCCCCCACTAATGAGGTTAAGCTTAACATGCTTCCAACCGATTATCTAAAATGATTTTGTTTATTTTCTTAGTGTTTAATACATTTAAAACTAAACATTGTTAATTAATTGAACTTTCAGATTTATTGTGAAGTACTTTTGAATTAAAATAAAACTCAATAAAAGAAATAAAAAATTTCTGTTCTGTATTGCGTACCCAAACTGGTGTATGAAATTCATGCATGCACAACATGTGTTTTTGCCTTGATTTGTTTTTAACCAGACTAATCAGCAAAATGATTTTGAATAATTGGTTTGCTGTTTTCTTTTATTTCACGTACACTCTGTAAATAAATTGTGTTAAGGTTAGTGGTGTAGGTTAGGTGTTGATATACAATCGTTTGATGTTTTGTGAGGTTGATAATTTATCATTAGTGCTTTGTTTGGGTTTACATTGCCATCATTTTTTTGTTAATATAGTTTGATCTTTCCTCTTCATTACTCTTGCTACCTCCCCCCCCCCCCTGTGTACGTATTCCTTCTAGCTACTTTCTTATTTTTTTGAGTACATTTTTGATTTTTTTTTCAACATTTCCGTCAATTTGATGCAGTGTTAATCAAAACTTTACGATTTAAAAAGTATTGCTGCCGTTCATGCCACATTCGTCCATTCCACTGAAATTGGACTACAAAATATTTTTTTGATGAAAATGATTAATTTAAAGCTGTTCCATTGTGTGTTTTTCTAATTAAATTGTTATTTGTGTTATCTATATAGTTTTCATATATGCTTATAAAAGTATATTTCTGTTAACTAATAATGTAGAATTCCGCCAAATTTCTTTGGTGATTGTTCGCTTGAGCCTGGCAAAATGAAAATTGCCTTTATATTTTTAAATAGTTTTTTCTCCCATGCTAATGAGGTTAGATGTAACATGTTTTCAACCAGATATTTCAAATGATTTTGTTTTACTTATTAGTGTTTGATTCATTTAAAATTAATTGATCTTTCGATTCCTTCTGAATTACTTTTGAATAAAAATTTCTCATCTGCATTGTGTTACCCCAACTGGCATAGAAAATTAACGACTTTGCTTTGCTCCTATTGGCGTTAAAAATTTACGCATGCAAACAGTTTAATAACATTTTACATTCTGATTAGACCAACACTTCTCATATATACCCATCAAAATTTCCAGGCAGACGAAGTCGCGGGTAAAAGTTTATATATATATAACAAAAAGTGAAACAATTTACACTTATTGGGGCTCAAAATCTTAATGTGCAATCATCTAAAATTTAAGCTATTTACAGAATTCTAAATTTTTTAAAACCTTGAATAAGAGTTCAATTTATCAATATCTATATTGGCAATGACTGTATGTGTATGAAAGCACTTTATTGGAAGAATTTTATTCATTGTATTTTTTATATTTCATTATTTTTATTAGTTCAAAATAATTTAAAAGTTTGTTTGAATATTATTTTTCTATAAATGTTATTTTCAAAGTTTTTTTTTTTTAATTTTAAAAATGCAATTCTTTTTCTAATGAAAAAGGACTAATTAATTTGAATATTATTTTCTTTTCAGATCTTTGCATACCAATAGAACTAATAGCTTACAAACCAATGGAGAATCTCAGTCAAATTCACATTTTATAGACCAAGCACAGAGTATGATAATTACAAAGACAGAGCCTCCAATAGTGGAATATCTTCAAGAACATGAATTAGCAGAGATTATTCCATTAAAATTAGAACCAGATGGATATTCTATAACATTTGCTGAAGGAATTGCTACACAGGTAATTATTTTAGAAAAAGTTTTTTTCTTTTTTAAAACTTTGAGTAAATGACTAATATTGATTTTAAAATTTAAAATCTTAAAAATATGAAATTATGGCAAAATGTTCCCTAATCATTTTGGTATAAATTTTTATTCCGATACTTTATCAAATTCAGTGATAACTAACTATGAATTCTCATTAGAAGTTGCTTAAATTTGAAATTCATTAAATTTAGATAAAAACCTGTTTAAAATAAAGAAAGCTTAAAATGTGTGGTTTTGGAATTTTTCTACCATTTTAAAATTTACTGGATTTTTAGTTGTAGAAGGCTATTTTATACATTCTTTTTATTATAAACAAAAATGGCCATTTTATAATCAACTCAAAATGAATTTATATCTGGCAATTTGATGCCAGTTATATCAAACACTAGCTACCTCAACCATAATATTGCTGTTCAAGCTTTTTACATGAAATTAAATTAGAATTTGCATTCTATTTGATAAGGCTTAAAATATGAAATTTATAAAAAGAGAATTTTGTTACCCAAGTAGTGAATTATTGGATCAAGATCATTATTTTGGAAATATGAATATACCATAACTTTTAATATATTGTCATGAATTAGAAAATTATTGTTGTCTTTTTTATATATTGTCATGAATTAGAAAATTATTGTTGTGCCAAAAAAAATTATTTTCTTCCCTCCTTTAAATAATAATTTAGTTTCCTGTTGCATGTTTTAAAAGAAAAATTTTTAGAATGTAAGCACAATTTCCTCAGTGCATTAAAAAATATTTTGTCAGAACTTTTTAAAGCTAACAGCATTTTATGGTTTTGAAATCTTTTATTTGCAGTCTTTGTATTGTTGGTTAAACAATATTTTTTAATGAGTTATATTAGATGCTGGTTAAAGTTGTTTCTAATATCTGAATATTTTGCTTATTTTAAGACTTTCATTTTGATATCCTTATTAAATTCATTTATCAAACTTTAAAAAGGAGTATGCTGATCATTATTTCATTGATTGAACTATTTTAAAATGAATCGCATTTTTATTAGTTATTTTTTATTCAAATAATTGAAATATTATTATTTAGGAATGATATTTGTTTATTTATAGATTATTCATACGGAACATGGAGACATTCAAGTTATACAAGGTACTGAAGAACAACTTGAGCAATTAAAACAGAATCACAATATAGAAATTCTATCACAAGCTGACATATTGACTGATTCTGTTCTTGATGTAACTCAGTAGCAGTGTTTTGTATATTAATTTTTTTAGTCATAAATATTAAAAGTATGCCAAAATTTTGAGATTATTTATGAATTTTAAAACATATGCTAGAACCAGTGGTCACTCATCAACTTCTTATCTATAGAAAAAAAATACTATTGGAATTTATTTTAATCAATATGAATTAAGAAAATTGCCTGCATATCAGTTTTTAAAAAATGGCATCTAATGATTGGAAATAAATATGTATATATATTGGAAATAAATATGTACTTCCTAATTTAAAAAAAACATGCCATTTTTGACATGCAACACTGAAAGAGTATTAGGGATATTAGAACATTTTAAATTACTCAATATTTTCATTTAATTCCATACTTAATAATTCAATGTGTGGGCTTTGCTCATCATTGCTATAGGCAAATTTTAGAGTTTTTAAGAAAAAATTACTTTGCATTCATAGAATACTGTTTGTCAATGCATTTTGCTATGTATTATTTACTTTATTTGCTCATTGAACTGGTTTTTGCAAAAGGGGGGGGGATAATATCAGGGACTTCAACCCTAATTGATGAGCGACCACTGACTAAAATTCTTCAATCATAGCTTTAATTTATAAGTATGTTGAGAAGAAAATTATGAAGCTGTTAATGTACCTAATTGTTTTATTTATTATTTGTATATTGTCTTTTGATGTTTTGGAAATAAAATAATTTTTGTAGAATTAGTGTTTTGTTGATTTAAAAATTGCAATTAAAATTCATAAAATGTTATGTTATTATTTCTTATACAATTTTTATAAAAAAATTTTAAGCTGCATGGAGTAAAATCAACTTTTATCAACACTTTGACAAAAGCTCAAATTAAAAAAATAGGTTAACTATTATTGCAAATTAAAGATATAAAAATATAATTTTCAGCTTGTCTGTATGAAGTGAAATAAATATGAAACAAAATACTTTCTAAAAAATAAATATAAGAAAATATTTGAGTAACTTTTTACATTACCTTTAATATTAAATCAATAAAACTGTTTTATTTAATATATACAGGATATCAACTCTTATCAGGACACAACAGCTATTTTGCAAACATTTAATTAAAAAAATAATTTAATATAATCTGCTTACAAAATGATCTAATGAAGTAAATAATTACACATTATGCAACTTGAGTCAATAAAACCTCTCTGAAAAATTATGACTTAAAACAAAACGGTCTACTTTAGATCACTTTATTGACTTTTTCAAAGATCTCAAAATCGATTAGTAGATCTACTTAGTTTGATGGACCAGGATTTCTCAATCCTGATTGGCCTAAGACTATAAAAATTTTGGTGGTTTTAAAACTTAAATGAATTGGTCAGATTTGACTGCAGAAAACAAGAAAAAAAAAGTTTTTTTATTTATTTAAAAGTTTTAATGTAAAGAATATTTTGCAGACTATAGTTCTTTATGATAAGAAGACTACATAAAATTTTGACATTTTTCAAAGTATATTTATTGATTAAAATATCATTATTGACAGCATTTAAATCCTTCTGAAAATAAAACTAAACAAAGAATTTTAAGATGAATCGGGTAAATTTTGTTGAATACTTTAAGATACATAAATTACGAAAATTACCCTGCAGTGCACGCACAACTTTAAAGCAGAACGACTCTCTCTCTCTTTTTTAATGTAAAAATGGAAAGGAAAAAGAACACATGGTTGGTTTTAGTAAAAAATATTTTTATAGTAGAATAGAAAAACAATTTATTTATTTAATTCAGAAACTAGGTAATATTTTTCTATTAAGCTATTAAGTTGGCGACCATCCGACTAAGTTTTCAAAAACTAAAAACTGTACATTTTGACACTTATCTTAAGATCGCCTTTTCATACATATGTAAACATTTATCAGTGAAAAATATATTTAGTTTGAATCATTTTTTTTTATGAATTAGGCCTACATTTTACTATAATTTTTTTTTTTGTTTCCTACTTTTAAGTTAGGCAACACAGAATTTATGTTAAAATTACTTTTTATATCCTTACTGCTTATATCTTTTAACTTACTTTTTTCTAACAAACTCTTGAAACATTCATTGCAGTACATAAACATGTATAAAATATCAGTACAGAAGCTTTATTTTAATCGGCACATCGCTGACAATAGCTTCTTTCATTCACCGGGCCGTCGTCACGATCGCATTCTGCGTAGCTTGAGATAGATGGAGGGCTTAATCTATATCTATATCTATACTTATATTAAAGCTCAATGTATGTGTGTGTTGACGCTTTACAGGTCAGATGGTTCGACCTACAGCTACCAAATTTGTCACGTGTATACGTTGACGACCGGGAATGTGTACCTCGGAATCCTTTTTTTTTTAAGTATAATAAAAATTTTAATTAGTTAAAAATTAAGCGACATTTTGAAGTTTTTTCGCTATAACTTCCGAAAATGTTACAGCCCAAAATTGATTTTTGCATCATAATGCACAAAAAATTATCTTTTCAATGATATGATGTTTTGACGTATAAATTAAATTTTTATGTTTAATGAATTTTTAAATACTTAATTTAATCGTAATTTTTAACAATTTATTTCGCATAAAATAAAAATAAAATTTATCTGCACGAGCATAACAAAAAATCAGCTTTTAAAAACGTGTTACCATCACATTTACAAAACCTCCGATTAAAAAAAATAAATCAATGACTACCACAAATAAAACCTAGAAAAATTTCGTTTTCAGCACGTGATTGTTACTTTTACTTATATGAAGAAAATACGTTGTGCAAATCAAAGAATTCGCCTTCGTGAATATAACGAATCTCTGTATATTTATGAATCATGCCGAAATAAAAACGCATCTGCTTTTTAAAAAAAGCATTTGTGATAAGCAATATTCGTAAAAGCATGTAAACGTATTTTTTACCCGTATATATCGGAGACATCAAAACCTCTTAACCAAAAGAATATCATCTTCTCACCTGATAAAAAATAAATCAACAATCATTCCAAATTAAACACATCTGCATAAAATGAAACAAATATGAAACATGATATTTTTGAAAACTAAATGCAAGGAAATGTTTTCTATGACATTTCACAACAGATATATTACTAATTGAATTAAAGTTTTATTTAAGGTAATTATGGCTTAACATCTACAAGGCATCTTCTATAATCGGAATCCATCAGCTAATTTGTGAACTTATTGTAATAGAATTACATCTCTTATCAAATGATCCAAGTAAAATGTATAATTATATTCTTAATAAATAATGGTAAAAAATGTTGTTGAATTACGACTTTTAAATTTTTACATATGTCATGTGAATTATATTTAACAAAATATTCTCAAGACACTAAAACCTTAAATTAAAAAAAAAAAAATTGGTACTCCAATCAACTAGATCATTAAAGCTGATTGATTTATAAAAATTTCAATATCACTATTCGATAAAAACTGGCTATTTTAGATCACTTGATCGACTATCTCAAAAAAGTCAATCAGGGTTACTCTAGAATAATTGGCCTAGATAATGAAATTGTTGATTGTTCTAAACTTGCAATATTCAGAACTGAATAAATCAGCCATATTTGATCTTAGAAGATAGAAGCGTTTATCTATAAGATATATATTTTTTACAGAAAATGAATCTATAAGATCAAAGAACTGTCTAAAATTTAAACTTCATAATTTTTGAAGTATATTTATACCCCCCCCCCAAAAAAAAATATTATTGTTGAGAACATTTATATACCTTTAAAAATAAAGTTAAAAACTGTATTTTTCATGCAACCGTGAAATGTTTGCTGAACAATTCTTTGAGATATAAATTATGAAATTTTATAATATTTCAATTTTCGTAGTGAACATAAAACTTCAATGTAGGACTACTCTGCGTTCAGTTCTCATTTTTATTTAAGTACATGCTTGGATTGAGTAAAAAGTTCTTTTTAATAATTGCAGCTTCATCATTTCCACTTTAATTTTAAAAATGAATTTTATGGGCACTGATACAAAATCAGGGAGAGATGCGGAGTTCAAAGAACTGCTTAAGGTCTACATAATAGTATAAATAAATTATATGACTATCGAAATTCGAATCGGCTGGTCGCCAAAGGCGGCTAGTGCTCAATAAGAAGAGAGAAAATAAGTATTATAGCAGTGAGTTTTGGTATAAAAACTTTATCTTCTAATAATAATGAGCAAAGAAATGAGTTCATAAAACTCCTTCTAATCCGAATTTTTTGTCATCCGGCGTACCCTTAGGCCACATTAAGCCAAGAGTGGACTGCAAATAATTTGATAAACATCTAAACTTAAAAAAAAATTTGCTTTATACATTTTTTAGCACAAAAAGCCTTCAATTTTTTTCCCAATTAAAAAAAAAGTCATTTAACTGGTTTCAAGCATGTTTTTATCTTTTGTAAACAAAAATTCAAAAATATAACTATTTCACAGTGATTGTCAAAAATTCATTCCGTAAGTAATCACGTATCTCAAAATAATTTCGAATGCATTTTTATCTTCATTGCAAAATATGCATCTGGTTGATACTTGATAAAAACTACTATAAATTTACAGAAATTATGTTTTAACTTCACAAGAAGCTCAACGCGAAACAGAAAACGATGGAAATATGAAAAAGTTTTTTTCCCCCTCCGCAGTTTTCCCTTCCTACAGATAATCTCGCATGTCTTTCTGGAAACTTCGGCGTTGGACAGAGTTACGCGGTAACAACACTTCAAGGACTGAAATCCAGTCTTGACCTTATCTGCGGAATTAGACCGGTGGAGTTACTCCATTTTTATTGAGCCTTCGATTCCTTTTTTATAACGCCATCCACAGAAAATAAATTCGATTGAGGTATGGGATTACATTCGGAATCACTTACAAAAACACACATTCTAAAACATATCTTTGAATTTTTGTGTAAAAAGAATTCGGAAAACATTTATGAAACCTTGATATACCAGTTAAATGTCTAAAGTTTATTAAGTTTATGTTAAGTTAAAAGTTTATAAAGTTGAGGCAGACATATTTTAATTTAGATATTTATCAAAAAATTTCTGCAAAATGTTGCAGAAAAAAAAAAAATAAATTTTTAAAAATTCTTCCTGAATAAAAAATAAATAAATGAATTTTTAAAAAAATCCTCAATTAAAGAAATAGACTGAATTTTAAAAAATACTCAATTAAAAAATATATAGACAGAATTTTAAAAATTCTTACTGAATTAAAAAAAAAACAGCTTCAATTTAAAAAAATCCTACCGAATTAAAAAAAGTAAACTGAATCCACTCTTTAAACATTAGGCTATTAAGTAACATGTAATTTCTAATTTTTTTCCCTCATTTTTTATGCATTAAAATAATTATAAAACATTTCGAGAGACAAAATATTTATTTTCTAGTTTAAGGAATTGTAGAACATACTAAGAAATTATTATACCAAATTTAAGCACGCACGCACGCACACACACACACACACACACGATTCTAATTTATGAGGTTCCGAGTAAGAAAACTCAACCAAATATTAGTATTTGTAAAAATAGCGTTTTAAAGATGTAAAACAGCATGTAAAAGCACATAAGTGAAAATATAAAAATCAGGGTTAGTTTTCAAAAACTGAACTTGGAAACAAAATTCAAAAGGGTTTTATGAAAAAAAAGTGTTTAAAACATTAAAAATGTTATAAGGAAAAAAAAAACAATTTATATTTCCGCAAAAGAAAAACACACACTTCTTGTTGCAGTCGCCTATCTCAAGAAAGGAAGTCATTGCTTAGTAATAATGACCGAGTAAAAAGTTTAATGAGTTTTAATTAAACACTTTTATCAGTCATTTAATTATGGTACATTTTATCCCTACAATGCACATTTTTTCTTTTAGTAATAGACTATTAACATTTATATAAATATATACAATGAAAAAAAAATGTAATGGGGCATCGCTTTACTCAAAATTAACCATTTCGCAATACAATAGTCACGCGATCCTTCAAAACTAGTTTAAGTCAGATTTTTGCATTTTTTTTTTTTCTAGTCTTGAAAAAAAATTTTAAGCTCCACTGATTTAAATTTTTTTTAAAAAAATAGCACCGTTTTTCTAAACTTCTATGCATGAGCAATCCGATAATTAAGTGATTGTTTCAAAAAAATTTAAAGACAAATTTTTCCTTAGATCAACCTTTGCGGAATCATTGTTTTGATAAAGCAATTGAACCAACAAAGCTCCATCTGGCAACTGTAAGGAAATTCTGATTAGCAATAGCACCTGCTCGAAATCTCAACAAAAGTTTTTAACAGATGCTGCATGGCTTCTACAAAAATTTGCATTTTGTATTCATCCGCTTCGTTCATTGAAATCTCTTGTTCCAAAATTAGTTTCGGAACAAGTTCCCGTGCAAGCTTTTTTCATTCGCTCAAACAACATCCCATTCCTTATGTCCTATACAAAATTTCATAACATTCTGAACAATAGTTTCGCCTGTAGACAACTTTCAAGAAAGGTCATTTAATTCTGGATATCCTGTACGTACCCACATTTTGGCTTGGATTTCTTTCGGTGCGAATGCCGAAATGCTCTTTATATAATGACCGAATTTCATGAAATCTCAATAAATTTTTTTTTAATATTATCTCTATTTTTTTTTTCAATTTTATGTATTATTAACATAAAAAGTAAATTGCAAAAATTATTTTTACTCGCATATGAGCAAACATTGTAAATTATAACCGGAAAGGAATATGAAATTATAAATCACATGTATTGCCTTAAAATTAATAACACTTCCGAATTCATCGCTATATATACAATTTTTATTAATTTTTTAATTAAATTTTCACTTTCAACAACAAAAATTTGGTCTATAATTTTTTTTGTTGAATTTTCGTTTTCAACAACTACAAAAATTTGGTCTATAAAAGTTTACTTATTCATTTGATATTGATATTCTATGAATATCAGCCATTTCCTGGAATTACGTTATTCCTTATATCACAAAATGAGCGCGCCAAATAATTCTTATCCATCAATAAACCTGAAGAAAAGAGAAATAACTTCAAAATGAAAGTTAGTTTCAACATTTTTCTAAATTTCATAAATATGCAGAGTCGTGGGAAAATAAGCAGACAAAAGTCCTTATCATTTTGATTTCAGTTTAATTCAAATAAAGCTGGAAATATCCGGAGAAAACAACCGAGTGAACAGCCTTGGGCCGAGCAGCTAAAGAATGAGAGGGGAAAAAAAACCTCCGCCGATTACAGAATCTTGAAGAAATTATGAAAGCAAACTGGAATCAGTAGCCTCGAGCCTTCTATCTTCTGTCTGGTTGTCCTTTATTTATAAATCAAACATTCGGTTATGACAGCTTTGACGCGTTATTTAGTCAACATGATTCAATTTATTTGCTGCATCTAAAGTAATTATAATCATCTTGTATTTTAGAGATGCTTCCTTTTTATTATGATTTTATAATTGTAATGATGTAACGCCGAATAAACAGGTGATGGTCAAGAATTTTTTTGAAATTAATTTTCACTATTCTGCAGTATTTTTATTTATTCACCATTTTTACATTTCGTAAATGGCATCAAAAATTCGGAATGGGTAATTTCGGAAAAATTATGAATTTTTTAAAAAATTTTATTGATGCAATTCCTACTCCATTCTTCTAATTTTTTAAAAAAGAACTTTTCTTCCCGATATAAAGTATTGTAAATAAAAAAAAAATTGAAGGAGTTGTTTGTCCAGTTTCCATGTTTTACTCTTACATGATCTCGGAAAACAGATTTCACTGCCATTATGCTTGTCCGTTTGTCTGACAAAGATAGTTTAAAAACGCATAAAGGTAGATGGGGGAATTTAGTATGTAATCTTTACATCAAATTTGTAGATTTCTCTTAAAGTTTGAGCAAAGTCCATTGATAGGAAGTTTTGCTGGCTGGTTCCCAACAAGTCAACTCGTTAATTACAAAATGAAGCGAGCTAGATGCATAAAAATAGACCCGAAAATCTAACATCTATAGTGTAACACATCAATCAAATATAGAGCCAAATCCGATAAGGGGTTGATCTTCTGTGAGTCTGCACTTCCAAATATACATAAAGATTAAAATGAAATCTGCTATGCGTATTTCAACGCATCATATCAGAACATCATTTCTTGAATGGCCAAGCACCATGTGCTCATGCAAATTAAATTATATTTTTATTCATTTTAATGGTTTCATCGAACGAGTCACTTTAGAACTGCAAACGATCCAAGAAACTTTGTCTCGCATTGATTGTTTTTTTAAAAAAATATCCCATTTCCTATCATATAATCACGTGCTCAAAATGACATTTTTCTAGGTTTTATTCGCTGAAGTGATTAACTTTTTAAAAAAAGAAATCAGTGTTTTGTAGATGCAATGGCAACTCGTTATTAAAAGCTGATTTTTTGAAATGCTCGTTCAGATAATAAAATTTTTATTTTTTGCCTACTGATTTTTGTTGACTCTACAAACCTCATTCCCAAAACAACATCCTGTTCTGACTTGATAATCAACGCTATTGCTCAAAATCGCACTGACTTAATTACATCAAATTTAGCATCTGATTTTGGGACTACAAGCTTTGTATAAAATTTTTGTTTCCACAGATTTAAAAAAAAGCTTCTAAAGCATAAATTTTATTTTCCGATACTCTTAATCGCATGCCAGGGATTCATCGCTGAAAATACGCTCGCCAAAGACGATACCAAAGATTCAGAAAAAAGCCCGAATTCACGACAAGATCATGCAAGATGCCTTCTACCTTACCCAAGAACTACGTTTTTTCACAGAAGGAGATGAGGGAGGGGTGTAACACCTTTACTATAGAATATGCGAGAAAGTTTTGGGACGGCCACTACCGTTGATTTGAAAGACTGGCTAAATATAGAGATAGCAGTTCTTTTCTTTGTATATGTTGCTTTTAGATTTCTGAATGATGTCCCAACATATTAGTCTGAACGAATCAAATGTTACGGCATTTTCATCGCAGGAAGTCAAAAAATGTATCGAATCTTTCAATTGTGGGAGAACGGGAACAAGCAAAATCAATAATTATTAGCTCTATAAACTTGAAAGTTTTATATATTGTATTTTATATAAATGTTTTATAGTTTATTATATTATTGAATTTTTTGAACAAAAAATCAATGAGACATTTTGGTATTTCCTTTTCCAATTGGAAGTAATGTCTTCGACTGGTTATTTTTCAATTAGGCGTCGAAAAGGTATGAAGAATTCACTTGCGTCATGCATTCAAATACACTGGAAATTGTCTCCTATACACTTTCTCGCATAATTTCTAATAATGGTGTTATCTATTGATCACTTTACATGATATTGGAGTACTAAAGTGAGAAAAAACTTAACTTACGTATTAGAACGTCGATCCTTATCACCAAATTTGAAGGCGTTACCAATGAGTTGCTAAGCAGCCATCATTTTAAAAACTGTTCAAACCTTAACTGTCGTCCGCCATTTTGTTGGTTTCGTTGGCGTAGACGGTTTATTGCCAATGAGTTACTAAACCGTTGATATCGACGGTCTAATACGTAAGTAACACTTTGGTTTGAAATGTAGCATTTTTATTGAATTTATCGTATGATTCTTGGCTAGTGAGTTGGTAAATAGTCTCTGATAAGCGGCTAATAGTATTCGAAAATCGATTACGTGTTTTAGATGCATTTTTTCCAACCGATTGAAATAAGAATTTCATACAAAACTACAATTATTTATAATCGCAAAATTCCTTACCAGTTTTGATACATTTAAGTCAATGCATTTTTGAATTATTGCATTTAAATGTTTCTAAAAGTACCAAACTTAAGAGAGCCAATCTTTTGTTGGATTTTACTCAAAATTAGATAGATGTCCAGATTATAGATATTTTGTGTATTGAATTTTATCCATCTAGCTCTTCGATTTGTAATTATGGTGTTGAGTTATTTTCTGACAGCCGAAAGGACAGACTTCCTCTGAACAGATTTTGCTGAATTTTCGAGAGAAACCTGCAAATTCGATGCAAAGGCGGTATGCCAAATTTTATCCTTCTAGAATAAAGAGTTTTTCAGTCATCTTGTTACAAACAGACAGATATATTTCGAAAATGCGTTTAATGAACCGAGGGACGTCTAAAATATAAAGATTCTTCAAAATCACGAGTTCGAAGTTTTTGAAGATTACTGTACTTCCGTACACTATACTCGCGTACACTTCATATACGAAGAAGCAAAAAGGATATGACCATCTGTATGCCGCATTGATTAATTCCTTTAATTACCCACCAGGAAAAATGTATTGGCATTGTAATGTCTTAGCTTAAAGGACGACTAAGCTCTATAACAGTAAGAACATTTATTTACAGACTACACAAACGTACCCACAAAACAGAAAACATTTAAGATGAATTTAGAAACAAAAAGGGGGACACGGCTAACAAAATTTAGAAAATTAAGAAGTATTAGACAATTTAGAAGTCAGCTCTGTTACAAAAAACAAAGCAGAGCGTCAAGACCTGTTATGGCACCTTCCCGCTACAACAACAATAAAGCAACGTCTCTTTTGTGGAGCGCGGACAGCGCCATCTATCCAAATTAGGGGACAGTACAGCATAAACACATTCCAAAAGAATCTAAAATCCATTTTCCCAGTTGATCGATGGATAGTGGGATCGTTTTGAAGCCAAACGGGAAAAGATGGACTTCCTCGGATCAGTACATTCCGTCAGGGAAATACAAAAGAAAATTATAGGTCAGAAGAGAAATGAAAGTAAAATTGAGGGGACAGTTGGTTCATTCATCCCCCATAAAACCCAGAAGTAAAATAGTAGAGGGAGGTGTTGGGTTTGTGTGTCAACAAAAATGGAATACAGACAATAGCAGAAATGGTGCACGGAGAGAATATTAAATCTCCTGGAAAATTATTTGAAATGAATATACAGCTATATCATCCGGATCTTTTACAAAATGTTATGGTATAGATGAGACTAAAAGAAACTCAACGAGAAAGTCATTCAAAAATGTTTGTGCCTAAAGAATTAGAATCAACTTCTCACGTTTTTCTTTGCATTGATAAGAGTACGAAAGCCACTCGAATCCCCTTATGAAGATCCATATTTCGTTATCAGCCGTACATCAAAATATTTCACTCTGAGGATAAAGAATAAAGAAGTGAATGCAACGATATACAGATTGAAGCCAGCATATCTATTGCCACAAGGAAATCACGAAGAAGAGAAGCTTAGAACTCCAATTTGTATGATTAGAACGCATGTGTCTCAGCTAGCTTAGATTCAAACCAAAGAAACCATGTCTCAACCAGATCTTAAATCAGTTTTAAGACAATCTCGAACTGGTAGAATTATTAAGATGCCATTGTGATTCAAAATTTAAATTTTGACGATATTTACTTCCTATTTTCTATGATATTTCGTTACTGGTTTCGATATTTTGTTTCTGGTACCGATATTATGTTACTGGTTTCGTTTCTGGGGGATAAGTTGCGGCATAAATTATAAATATTTCATTTAAGAATAACTCTGAAATAGCTTAATAATTATAAATATTATTTTGTAAATTAGTAGTTAATTCATATTGGCATCAGTGATACGTAATAGAATTTTTGAGGTTGTTGCTTAGAAAGATACTAGAATGAATGAAATAAGCTGTTGTTAATTTGGTAATATTATTTATAATGTAGTTAGATTTCTCTTAATTGTAATTTTATCTGCATTCCATTTTTGTTGACACACAAATCCCACACCATGACTTCCATAGCTATTGAAGATTTACCACCTTCTAAGTCTTTAGTTGATAATCCCTTACAATCAGGATGCCAAAATCCTTAATAAGCTAGAATTTCAGTTAAGTTCCTGTTGATTATCGCAAAGCTTATGCTCTTTGATAATGTATGGACTCGTTTCCTAATGCTCCCTCACAGAAATGCATGCAATCCTTGCCAAAAATGTGATCTGATGTGTCCATAGCCAGTGAAAACTTTCTATAAGTAATAAAAAAAGTCAGATTTTTTTAGTGTTGAAATTACTATAGAAACTTTTAGTATATCTATTTGGCAAGTTAGATTTGAGTCTAATTTTTGTGAGTTCATGTCATCTATCTATTTTGCCCTTAACCGTTTCAGTGCTGAAGAGTTTTCTCATATATATGCTAAAAGTGCGGAATGAAATGCGTAGTAATTTTTTGGGAAAACTATAAAAATAGATATAATTAAGACTAATTATTGTGTAACAAGTAATTTTGATCAACAATACTGTTTTTTATTCTCAACTAGCCGCCCTTGGCGACCAGTCGGTTCGCCAGTATTAATGCTCGCTAAAATTTTCATATAATATTTTATTTAGCTGTGTCTCATAACAGGTTTTTCATCAAAATATTTTTAAACCAAACAAATTTTGATAATCATATAATTCATTTATAGTACTATTTTCTTCAGATGTTCTGTTCATTGTACTACTCATCTTTCTCTTTCTATCCGAGCAATGATTGTCCCGGAATTGATATTTTACTTAAATGGTGCAGGGAAAGGTCTAAAATTCTACATTTTCATAGAATAATGAGATTCAAATTTTCATAAATGTAAACAGACTAAACAATAAAGACAATTGGTTTTTAAGAGATGCGAAAGTTTAAAAAAAGCTCGGAAAATGCCGCGCACAGAGGAAATAATATTGATACACACACATCCTTCTTTTCTTTTCTTTTTTTTCTATCCTTTTTTTCTTCACTAATTTTGTTTCTACAAATCCTATTTTCACTTTGTTATTCTTTTTTTTTCTTCCGTGACGAAATTTTATTTTGAGCAGGCATAGATTAAATATTCATACAGACTAATAATAAAAGAGCTATTTTGTTTCTTTTTTAAACATCCCGTTATCTATGAATGAAAACCAACTGACTTCGCGCATTTCTTTCTAAACAAATCATAATTTATTACTTCCTGCTATCTCACTCAGTTGGCGTGGGGGAAGGAAATGCAGATTTTTGGCGGGAAAGTTAGAAAAGTGTCGTTTTAACTATTTTCCTCGCAGTTTTTTCATTTTTTCTTTCCATAAGAACCATCCTCGTGTCTTAACGAAACTATAAAACAAAAAATTAGCCGAATCGGTCGAGCCATTCTCCAGTTTTGCGCTTAGCAACGCATTTCGGGCTCCATTTTTATTATAATAGATTACAAGAAGATTTTGCTGAACTAATTCCGTGAATTCCTTTTTTACATAGAGCGCAAATTACTTATAAGTTATTCCTGCATACATCACACTGTAGCAAGTTTCCCCCTGACAATTTTCTAAAAAAATTTTTTTTACTTATTGGTAGCCTTCTTATGGCATTTTTAGGGGCAGTCGTAATTATTAGTATTACACTTTTTAAGAAATGAACACAATTTCTAATTCTTATAAAACAATGCTTTTACTACAAATAAATAAATAAAATACAGTGGTAAGCAGTAATGTACTATAGCCGTGGATTTTGGTGCGCTAGAAAAAATCAGCCAATTATTCTTATATAACTTCTTTTGAACATAAACAATCTTTTTTGTAAAACTTATCTCTTACTCTTATAATTCTGATGATGATTTGAAAAAATTGGTCAAAACATTATATACCTTTTTGTACTGACTCCTTTTTTCTACCATACCACAGTTCACGGGTTTACTGCATTTCTACTGACCACTGTATTTTATTTTAATTCTTATGCTATTATAAACCATAATGGAATGAAATCAATAAAATTTGCAACTGATATGAATACAAGTACTCTCAATAGATGCGAAGATTATACTAACAAACAGCAGCGTCTCCGCATTTTTGGTACACGACAAATAGAACGGGATAAAGCTTCACCGCACAGAAACAGTTAATTTGTCATTTTCATCTTGCCTTTGACTTAAGGGATTAGTTATAAAGTTTCTCTAAAAAGACTAGTCTGGATTAAATTCAATCTGTATTAAACTTGCTCCATCCTTACCATGTAAATCAAAATTTAGATCCAATAAATTGGGCAACGAAACAGATGTTTCTTTTGTGCCTACTCTGTCTGCTATGACATCGGCGGAAACAAGCACTATCTTTCCCCGCAACAAGAAAACATACACACAAACAATTAGAACTCAACTCCATTCCATTGGGATATGAGAAAGATGGTATTGTTACACCTCGTCCACATCCGATTACGTCAACAGAAACAAACACTCTGGCAATATGAAAATCTTTAAGTTATGTGAATGATACTCTATTTAAATTCTTAATAAATCTTAACTAAATGGTGTTGCAATGACAAGTAAGAAAAGCAGCTACCTGCTGAAGGTCAGGTCAGTGCTGACGGGGTTAGGAAGTCAAGATCGAAAGCTGAGAAAAGAGTACCTTCACCTCCTTCAGGTGAAGCCCGTGACCTTTAGCGAAGACAGACGATGAGCCGGACCTTGGTCTTTTTTCCAGCGTTGCGAAACCGAGAGTTGGACTCGATTCCAGTTCAAAAATTCAGGGCCTCCTCTCACTGTCCCTGAATTTTTGAACTCCAGCTGCTGTTGTAGCTGCTGCGGATGATAGCTCACAAGCGGCCGCAGTGGCAGCTTTCTTGTTGCGGCATTCATTGCTGGAATGAAAATAAACAAAGTGGAAGGACGAAAATATCAAATCGAATCCAGGTCGCAGAAATCTGTAGCACGAGCCGATTACACGTGATCTCGGTGTTTCAAGCTAGAGAGAAGAATCAACTGAGTCGGAGAACTCACAATTCTCGTGAATAGGCTTTAATGCATAAAAACTCAAGTAATCATCTCACTCAGATTCACATGGAACACAAAAATGATTCTTAAAAAAAATTTAAGCATTGAGGGGCTCCAAATTATATAAATAAATAAATAATATTAAGCACAAAATTAGATTAAACCAGAGAAGGTGGTCTCCTCAAAATCTTTCTTTAACCCTTTGCATTCCGATGGTGCCTCTGACTCACCATCATCATTTTGCATCATTTTGTGCATCATTATAACGTTTTATTTATTTATTTTTCAACTTTAATGGTTAAAAACGCCTACATAATGGTTAAGAGATGTAGATTAATTTTTTTAAAAAATTGAACCTAAAAGAACTATGTATATTTATTTTTCATAGCAATAAATAAATCTTTTTGTATTAGATGAATAATTTGGGGCAGTGCAAATACATGGATTTTCTACGCTAATTAGGGTAACACAATACAGATTAGAAATTTTTAATTTCCTTTATTCTGTTTTATTTTAATTCAAAAGTACTTCGAAATGAATCTGAAAAATCGATTAACTAACAATGTTTAATTTTTAAATGCATTAAACACCAAGAAAACAAATAGAATCGTTTGAAATTTTGAATAATTGGTCGAAAACAAGTTAAGCCTATCCTCATTAGCTTGGGGGGGGGACTGAAATCTTACTCATTTGGCCGTGAGGAAATGAAAATTTTTGACGGAAAAGTTAGTTTTTAATTAATAAAAAAATTAACCAAAATTAATGAATTAATACTTGAAAAAAATGTATTAACATCACGTGTCTTTCACTACAAGTTTAGAAAAATCTATTTGAACTTGAGTGGATGAATAAAAAGTATTTTATTAACGATTGAAAATTTGAACAAGATTATATATATATATATATATATATATATATATAAGGAGAGTGTGAACTATTAGTAAGAACTGAAAAAACATTGCTTGCTACAAACTGTGTTGAAAATATTCTTTAAAATTAAAGAATACAATAAGCAGAAATAAAGCTAGTACCAATAAAGTATTATAAATGGTTTTTATGCAATAGTATTCTATGAAACTTTAGAAGCAAAATCATACAAATTTCTTTTAAATTTTAATTAAAACAATTTTTTGAGCATCAACTAATTAAAAAATAAATATGCCATGTTTCTCATACATGGTGGAGTGAACATTTTGTGGTAATAATTTTCGCATCATAGCATGCTAGAATGGAAATCCTGTCGTGCCAAAATATATTTAATTTGAACTTCGGAAATTTCAGAAAAATATCACGGCTATCATTCTAATAAAACTGGACATTCAATTTTTTAAAAAATATTTTAGAATGATGCGAAAATATTTTTAGCTAGGCACTTTTCAATTAATAATTGACAACGTTATTGTAGAAAAACTTTAATACTAATTCTTTTAGATGTTCTTTATACATAATTTACGGAAACGTCAAAGTTGTTTGGTTTAGTTATATTAACGTCCCGTTTTAAAGCAACGGTAGAACTATTTTGTAACATACCTCTTAATTTTGAGCTAGTGTCAGATGACGAGAACGACATCTGAGCTGACACTCCCTCTCCAAACTTGTACGCCACAGCATCGGAGGGGCGTTTTTATCTTAATGGTTCTTTGGAGGAAATGGATCTCAGACCCAGAAACATCAAGGAGATAATGCTCTTAATTTTCTTATAAAGTTATCGATGGGGGATTTATTAAAATGCCCCCAAATGTGCCTTGGAAGGCTATTCGAGACTTGGAGCTGGCTTTTTTAAAATCAAAATCAATGATCGCTCTATCAAATGCCATTAAATATGTTACGTGATGAAACTACGTGCATTCTTTAAAATGTTTTCAGTAAGAGACAAATAGGAATAGAAGTGGATAAAAAATACTTATCTTCTCTGAATTTTTATTCGCTTTCATTTTTAATACATCTACTTTCTTATAGGAAACTTTTCTTCTCCCTTTGTAAGGTGCCTTTGACCTGAAGTTCTATGTTTTAATAGAATTTAAATATTGAAAGGAAATATTATTAAAGGAGTTGAGGAAAAAGATAAATGAATTCGGATGAAGGAAGTTAACAAATATTTAGCTGAGTAATGTTCATTTATTTTTTGCAGTAAGATAAAGATCTTTTTTCTAAGAAGATTTTGCCTTGTAGTATGTTTTTATTATTATTTTATTTAAATGTTTTTATATTATTTTGGATAATCTATTCATACAAAAATCAATAACTTGACGGGCTCGATGAAGGGAGTGTTTGCTGACCAAATCAACGGCCTCAATAATAAGTAACGACGTTTATTAATATAGGGCACCTAAGTAATGTAAAATAGCACTTACAACAAACAGCAACCCGTAAGTAGTAACCAGTAGTAAACAACCACAACAGCACAGAAATCATCCAAATAGAACTCAATAGGAAAAGAGGATTTCGTAGCTATTCTCTAAAATCTCTCCAAACGCTTGTTATTCTCCACTGTCATCTCAGGTTAGCTGTACTCAACTGTCGACTTCCTACTATACGAATGGCTACCCAATACACGACTCGATGATGCTTCAATACTTGTCTCCAAGACACGGCGCAGGGCTGAATTCCTCATTCATGAATTGCTTGAACTCCATTCAACGCTTACCGATCCAACTGATTCATCGCTGATTGAGCTCTGCTTCCAGCTCTGTCTGCTGGAATCAGGCATAGAAGGTTCTCGAAGAATCAGCATAATTCCCCTCCCATTGGTCATCACCAAAATCCCCAAATTTGTCGCCAAACCCGAGGGTCATTGATCCAACATTCATTCAACATCCAACCGAGCTATGCGTAAAAGTGTCTCTCTTACCAAGAAACTAATGTTCTGGGAAGCAACGTTACAGAATCGTATCAAATTCAAGCAATGTACAATCGTAACCACTCACAAGTATTTTGTACATCATTGTTGGAAGTTATCTGAACGCAATTAATCTTATTATTGGGTTGAGTACTTATTCTAATAAATTTCCAACATTTTTTTTTTAAAATTCATTTGGTGAGGTTGATTAGAAAACAATTCATTCGAATTTGCCTACCTTTTAACTTTTTTTCTTTGAATCAGAAATAATTATTGGCAGGGCAGCTTTAGCATTCTTCATAACTTGATTAAATACAAATTAAATAGTGCCGGAAATGTTTATTTTTTCCTAATGAGATTCCATGTAAATAAATTAAAAATGTACAAAAACAAGCAAACAGAAAAAAAAATCAATGCTTAATATATTGAAGAGCGTAAATTCTCTTTATAATGATGTAAGGAATTCCCCCCCCATACACTTTATTTTAACGAGTACATTTAAACTATGAAAAAAAAATACTCTTGAATTATTATAAATCATATCATGTTTCAAAATGAATATGTCCAAAGATCTCGGTACCAATTGGTAAAGAAGGGTTTTTGCTGAAAATAATGATATAAAGTTCATTGATTAATTTCGAATAATCCATAACTTGGTTAAGGGTTGAAATTGAAAAAAATTCACACGATTATATTTTAATTAATTCAACAGCTCACTCAGCGTTTGTTAAGTCAGTCTATTCATTGGAATGGCCGGAGCTATCATAACTTTTTCTATAAAAGAATTTATTCTAAAAATAATATTAGTACATATAAGGCGTGAAGAACAAATGATTTTTTCTTTTCAAATTAGCCGTCTGAAACAGAAGGTTAAAAATAACAAACAAAATCTTGAGTAATTTGGCAAAAAAAAAAATTTGACGTTCTGATGTTTGGATTATGCATTCTTCCTTCGTAAGAAGAAATTAAACTGTTAACAAGAATTTTAGAAATATATCTTAATGCCATTTATTTGCCATTTGCAGCTGACAAAGGTCACGGAAAGGCATGGCTTGGAGTTCCAGAGAAATCAGTGGATGAGCAAATGATTATAATGATTAACAGGTTTCGACACAAATGAATAAATGCAACGAAACAGCTTCGACGCAAGTAAAACCAGATTATCACGAGGTAAAAAAAATAGAAAATTATGATCATACATGTAGTTTGTAAATCTGCAATATTATAATTTTAAACAGCTTACTTAACCCTTTGCACTCTGATGGTGCCTCTGACTCACCATTCAAGATTGTGCATCCCTTTAACGTTTTATTTATTTATTTTTTCAAATTTAATTGTTAAAAACGCCTACATAATGATTAAGAGATGTAGATTCATTTTTTAAAAAATTCAACCTAAAAAAATTATGTATATTTATGTTTCACAGCAATAAACAAATCTTTGCATTAGGTGAATAATTTTGCATCTGATCATTTTTCGGAGTGCAAAGGGCTAAAAGAGTTGGCTAATGCTTGTTTGCAGATGATAATGAATATTAAGGTCCATTTCCTTTTAACAGACATAATGGCAAAACTATGGTTTTCAAACTCCTGAAATTTTTCAAATTTTGCATCTGATCATTTTTCGGAGTGCAAAGGGCTAAAAGAGTTGGCTAATGCTTGTTTGCAGATGATAATGAATATTAAGGTCCATTTCCTTTTAACTTTCGCATGTAAATAGTACATAGAAAGTGTAATAATCATCCAAAAACCGGAGAATTTGAAAAATTTCTGGAGTTTGAAAACCATAGTTTTGCCATTATGTCTGTTTATCCGTCCAAGTGTGTAGCTGTCAGTGAAAAAGCATTCAAAAACACTTTGATCTTGACAGGAGGAAATTTGGAATTAGATCTTTACACCGAATGTGTAGATTTTTATCAAATATCGTGCAAAATCCTTTTCGGTAATTTGCAAATCCGGTTATTCGAATATAAGTATCACGGTAATTAGCGAAAGAAAAAAGTTAAATAGATAAAATTCGGCACATAAATTTAATATCTTTAGTGTAGACTCCTAACACATTTTGAACAATTTGCAATAAGTGGTTGGACTTCTACTTTCTGTACTTTTAGTTCATCTTTAAAAACCCAATGACTTAAATATACGAAATTTGATATGGGATTTTGTGACAAGTGGAATTTCGTATCAATGACTGGACTGTTTCAATTGATTGGAAGTAAAGGTGACCAATAAGATTTCTGGTAATTGTTGACTGACTGCCAGCCATTTATTTGCCAAATATCTTTTGAAAGATGACACAATAGATTCAGTGGATAAACAAAACTAGCGCCAAAAGTTAATATTTCATCACTGTTGTACGCCAACGCTATGCGAGGTGTTCTCTCACCTTCATTAAAAAGTATGCGAGGAAACTTTAAGGGGACTCTGCTGGTGCTTTAAGGATAATCACTTTCATCATGTAATATAAAAAACAATTTTTTTAAAATCAATTCTTAATTTGGATGTTAGGAAAATTTTCATTTTAGTTACTTTTTATTAAATAATTACAATTTTTGTTCTCGTGTTCTGCTTTACAAAGGAAGGAGGGGGGCAGTAGCTTCTGAATGGACCCAGATCACCCGAATAACGATAACCTTTGACTCAGTATCCCCAGTGGTATAACTCTCGACATGGAGAACTTCGCGACCAGGTTCGAACTCACAGCAAAAGTGATGCGAATTCAACTTCCAACCAACCAGGCTATCCCTTGAACTACTATAAAAGCAAATAAATTAGTTTTTAATTAATTAATAAAAAAATTGATGAATTCATTTTCGGAAAATCTGTATTAACATCGAATGTCATCCACTAGAAATTTTAAACAATTTGCTTGAACTTGATTGGATGAATAGAAAGCATTTTATGAACGATTGAAAATTTGAACTATACATATAAATACATGTAGGGTGAGTGTGGACTAATAGTATGAACTGAAAAAAAACAACACCTCGGAGTTGAGAGATTTATCTCTAATATTAGTCGGATTCTTCAACACTCAGTAAATGGTAAGCAAAAGGAAATGGAAATCCAGCGAGAATGTTCTTTCTTACATTTCCTTGTATACTTACTAATAAGCCACATTTTTCTTTGTTTGATTAACTCTGTAGTGGACAAAATGCAAATGGTGGGAAAATATTTATCTTTGGTCGGTTTAGCTCAAATATTGAGAGCAATCAACAGTTTTAGAGAAAAGTCAATGTGTTTAATTCCATTTAAGTAGTTGTGTTTTTGAAACAGTATGTCTGTGTGAGCAAGGATGTACAGATTGTCATTATGACTAATTTTGTTTTAAAAAAATTCATCATAACCAACTTCTTCCACGTATTTTGTTTTATATTCGGATTATCGATTTCTTAAAAACAGAGGACAGCAAAAAAGGATTTCTTCAGGGAAATTAGGGAAGTGGACGTTTCGTAAAAAGTTTTTTTTATTTTTTTTATAGAAACTTTTTTGTTATTCTTTTTGAACAAGCAAATTTTTTCTTTGTCTGTTAACCAATGTAGATGGTAAGCTTATCTTTACTAGAGTTTCTCTCTCAAATGAAGCATCAATTAGGAAATCTACTATTGAGGAAGCTCATCAAATTAAGGTATTTTTGATGATACGTATTCAACCATTCATAGATTGTGCAAAAAGATTCTAAATCTGCAATCACCAAGGACGATTGCCTGCTCTGTAGCAGGGGAGGCAAAAAGAGCTGTATTGCGTTTGAACAAACAGCGAGAGCATGTTCAACCACCTTGAATCGCATTTACGTCAGACGATCAGCCGACTGAGTAACAATTAGGTCACCCGATCTTACCTCACCGACTCGAATTTTCTTCTTCTCAGTTTGTTTCCATTAAAAGAGCCAGTCCCTTGGCAGGGCGACTAACCTAAATAAACAAGTCATCCTTTGATACACTGACCTTCACTCGCGCTGGTCAGCCCGATGCGGCGGCGAAAGGAGGGAGGGCCGATCTTGGTTCAACGCTCTCGGAATCCAAAACGAAGCATCGAGAGTCCGTTCTTAAAAACACTTTTTTTAAAAAATCGAAAATAAGAAAACTTTTTGAAAGTTCCAATGCAAAAAGAATTTTTTTTAGGAACTCGTAAAATTGTACCCTAAATGAAGACCTGGAAATTGCCACCGCTACTTAAAGACAGCTGCTTACGAGACAAATAAGAAAAAATGCTACACGTGGAGGAAAATATCTATTTAAAAATACAAGTAATTATTCTATTTTTCAAGGAACTGTTTGTTACATCTGTTTAAGATTTTTCTTGCAATTATTATTCCAGCAAGATTGGCATCTTGCATGGAGAAAAACAATTTGTCTACGATGCCAGTTCTGGTTATTTTAAACGACGCATAATAATCAGACTTCATTTATCGATAAAGTTTCACCAACAAGACTTAAATAAATATTTAAATGAAATCTGCTATGCATAGTTCAATGTATCATGTCAGAACATCATTTCTTTGACATCTAAGCCGCACGTGCTCGAGTGGGTTAAATTAAATTTTTATTCATTTGAATCTCTTCACTGAATTAGTCACTTTAGTATTGCAAACGATCCAAACAACATTGTCTCACATTGATTGTTTTTTTAAAAAATCACATTTCCTATTTATTTCACTTCATATAATCCCGTGCTCAAAATGACAATTTTCTAGATTTTATTTGCTGTAGTCATTCACTTATTTTTTTTTTAAATCAGAGCTTTTGTAAATACAATGGCAGCCTGTTATTAAAAGCTGAATTTTTGAGATTCTTGTGCAGAAAGTAAAACTTTTATTTTTCGCTTACGGATTTTTGTTGACGCCAAAAACCGCATCCCCAAAACAAATCATGTTCTGACATGATAATAAACTTCGAAGGCATAATTTTTTTTACGTTGCATTTTAATTGAATATTTTTTTTTCACAGGAAATACTAGAAGCACGTGTGCATATGAAGCATAAATAGCTTGCTGCTGAAAAGAAGTAACTGATAAATTACTAACTTATCTCTGCATTCTTCATTTCAGCAACGTTTTAATGTAGATAAATCCTTAAATAAGAATTTTATAGACGTTTTTTTTAAACAAACGGGTGTGGTCCCTCTGAAGTTTGCTCGCGTACTCTTCAATAAAGATGTTATACTAGAGAAACTTTTTCATGGCATTGGCGCACTGTCGTCAAGAAATTGAACCTTTCTCATGAATTTAGTATTTTTATTGAATCTATCGCGACAACCCTGACAAGTTACTTGCTGATTAACCCTTTGCACTTGGAAAAGTAATTCGATGCATAATTATTCAATATACAAAGGCTTGTTACTTGCTCCAAATTTTTGTGTAAGTGTATGAGTGTGTTTAAAATTGAATTTTCCGATCTTTTTACCATTCTGTAGGTATTTTTAATGATAAAATGTAAAAAAATAATGAATAAAACGTCAAAATGATGCACCGTATTGAATGATGGCCAAGAAGCACCATCGAGTGCAAAGCGTTAATACCTGTCTTGTGGTTAATATTATTCAAAAATAAAATTTGTGCTTTAGATGCATTTTTTACAATCCTTTAAAACCTAAATTTGACACAGAACTACACTGCAGTCTCATAATCACATACCAAATTTCATATATTTACGTTATATTTTTTATGTTTTATGTTTATATGTTTTTTGGAAATTCAGTCCAACAGATAGTTAACCCCTAATTGAATCTGAATCAAAATTTTATAGATGTCTACACTGTAGATGTTGAATTTGTGAACCGAATTTTATCCTACTTTAGAATAGAAGTTATCGCTTTAGCTTATATTCTAAAGCATGACAAACAGACTTCTTTCGAACAAATGTCTCTCAAAATTTGATAAAAATTTAGATAAAAGAGGTTACATCAAATTTCATCCATCTAGTTCTAAGCGTTTTTAAATTATGTTTGTTGCAGACAGATAAACATAATGTCTAAAAAATGTGCTTTTTCAAGATCTGGGAGGTGTCAGGCATGAATATTAATCCAAGTCTCGAGTTCGATTTTTTTGATGATCCCATTCTTAAGCTTCAAACTATATCTTAAATTCTTGAAAAACTAAAATAATTCTCCAAGCATTTTAGAATTTCATCGACTTATTTATTCTTTTCACTTCTCAGCATATATTACAAATCACTGCCAGATTCCAAAATGTTTACAATTGATCATCAGCTATTATACAAAAAAATAAACGAAATAATTATAAAAAAATGAAAAAAATCGTCTGCTTTTACCTTTTAATAAAAATAGTAGTAGTTATATAATGTCTGAAAAGGAATCGTCTGCTGAATATTCATTAACAGATATAGGTTATGATATTTACTGAACAAAGCGTGATGAGTGACCCTTAATATGTGGTTTTAGCACCAAAATTGAAAATAGTACCCAAAAAAAGGTGGTTCTAGCATAGTAATTGATTGATTCGTTCATTCATTGCACGGTGGCCTGGTGGTAAGGTCAGAGCTTCGGAATTGGAAGGCTTCAGGTTCGAGGCCTGATTCCACCGAAGAACCACCTTGTAAACGGGTCTGGTGCACGTTAAAATCCGTCAGGGTCAAACGTTCTCCCGCTAGTGTGGTGTGAAAGTTTCGAGATGAAGTTACCAGCTCAGTTTCATCTTCGCCATTTGAACGTGGTTCAAAATTACGATGTCCGTCTCATAATAACCCTAGGGTTGTTTTAAAACGGAACAATAATATAACAAAACAATTATTCACAAACTCCTTAGCACAAAATTAAGATTCTGACTCATGCATTCAATTTCTGAGTTTTAATGAATTCTGAAATTAAATTAAAGTATTCAAACTGACTATTATATTAAGCAAGTAATTTAATGCACAAAAAACATTTATAAACCTTTAGTATTAGAAATACCTTTATATAAATAAGAAGTTAAAATAATGATAAATGTATCAAATAGGCTTTGTCATCTAATTAGGAAGTTAAGTGAATTCAATGGTCAAAAGCTTAAGCTATGATCTAACTCGGAACATCCCTATATGATATTAGTATACTGTTACTATCACCGGGTTCGCTTGTAGTGAGGGTATGGCATGAAGACAACCAGCCGGCTTCATTAGAAAACAACAACGATGTTTATTTGACAGAAGACGATAACACACACGACGAGTACACAGACGACAAATATATGCAGCCGAGATGAACACAACAGACTTTAGCCCACAAGTAGTAATTGACCACAGCACACAAAGAGACCATATAGAATTCAGCAGGAGAGGGGATCGTCGGAGATCCAGCTTCCAAACGGCTGAAGTTCTTCACTGTTTCTTCGCTTTAGCTACCGACCTACTACCTCAAGACTGGCAACTCCACATAAGACTCGACACTTAAGACATAAGGAATCGGCACACAGCAGTGCAGCACTCTCTTGAGTTCCGCACAACGCTGGTACTCCGCCATTGCTTCGCTATGCTCTTGAAGACTCGTTACTTGTCTTCTACTCCAACACCGCTTTCGGTTCAATTCATCTGCAGCTTGAGACTGTCGACTCTCTATAGTTCCAGGGACACGGGCTGAGAACTTTCTGGGTCATTCATAGCACATCTCAGTTTCTATTGAACCGATCATCGAAATTCTCGACCGTTTCCAGAAATATTCATTTTGGTACCAAAGTCGCCAAATGGTCACCAAACACCGAGATCACTGACGCGGCACAAGATCAACACGTAACAGGGCCGATCGTAAAATGGTATTTCTTACGATTACACTATTAAGGCTGGGAAGCAAAATTATAAACTTGTAACAATATAAAAAAGTCGATAGGACAAAACTTCTAAGGGTTCTTATCTGTTCTTTACTACTTTTATAACATATTAATGCTTACTTAAAAGACATAATTAAAACTTTTGTAAATTATTTTAAAAATTATTCGTTGTTATTTCAATTTTTTAAAATTAAAATAATTGTAATATATATGAATATTTTTACATTGAAATTACTAAGCTTTAGCAATAAGCTTGTTTATGGAATTCAAAGGTCTATATTATTATCATATCAGATCATGGTGTTTTTAGCATGAGGTTTTTGGCGTCAACAAAAATTCGTAGGCGAAAAATAAAAATTTTATTATCTGTTCGAGTATCTAAAAAAAAGCTTTTAATAACGCGTTGCCATTGCATTTACAAAAGCTTTGTTTAAAAAAAAACAAGCTAATGACTACATCAAATAAAACCTAGAAAAATATCCTTTTGAGCACGTGATTAAATGAAATGAAATAAATAGGAAAGGTGATATTTTTTCAAACAATCAATGCGAGAGAAAGTTTTTTTTTGGATTGTTTGCCATATTTAAAGTGACTCATTCAATGAAACAATTAAAAAGAGTAAAAATATAATTTAACTCGCACGAGCACGTGGTGCTTGGCCGTTCAAGAAATGATGTTCTGACATGATACATTGAAATATACATAGCAGATTTCATTTTAACCTTTATTTAATCATATTTCCGTTAAAATATCCCTTAAGTGTTTTATTTTATCCTTTTAAAAGTTTCCGTTTGTTACTTAATGTAATTGCTCAAGTTTTCCGTTAAGAAATTGATAACGCTGTCAAAGAAAAAGATATATGGGTTTTATTTTCGCAGTCACTGAGTCATGAAATTATGACTGCCGTCAGTCATTGAGAAATTTCAGCTGCAGAATAAATTTTCCGTCAATTCAGAGTGAAGGACGATCTCTGTCACTTAATGTTTTAATCACAACTGTTTGAATATAAGCAAGTTTTTAAGATTGTTTGATTCGGCAAAATCTTTTTAAATTGCTTGTTGGCCCTTGAATGTCGGGTTCAACAATGCTCAAAGAAAGAATCACAACAAGTTGTGGAGTATCAACGAAATTGTAAGCTTCCAAATTTCAAAAAAGTCGGAAAAAACCAAAAAGACAAACCCCTTCGGTTTCAGCATTCCAATTCTATATTTGAAAAAGAACGGATGAATAATATTAAGAGTCCCGATTTATTCAATAACTTCCCGAAGATTCTTTTTTATAAAATTTTTATAGATTAAAAGGATTTTCTTTAACAGCTGAAAAAAATGGAAGGAATTCTTCTTTATGATTTATTCATAAAATTCTAAATACACGATATTGTTATTGTCAATGATAATGTAGTGTTGCATCAAATGGCTAATGAAGGATTAAATTCTTTTCATAGAACTGGCTTTCAGGGGCGAAACTTCTAAATTAACCTAATCCATAATTTTGAATTTAAAAATATATATAAAAAATAAGAATTTCAAAAGAAATATTTTGAATAAAAATCTCATTACCAAAGCCATTGGGCTACGATTAGAAAAATATCAAAATTATGGTTTTGATTGAGCAATTGATATTTCAAATTAACTTTATTGCAGTAATAGTTGTAATTAATTTTAATAATTAATCCTAATTTTCAATTAATCATTAAATTCCTGCTAAAAATTATCCGGAAAAATAACGGTTAGTGTGTCTCAAAATTATATATTAGCTAAAAATTTGGTAGTTACGTATTAGACCGTCGACGCCAACGGTCGCCAATGGTTTAGTAACTCATTGGCGACGAATTCCAATTTGGCGATAAACCGTCAATGCCAACGAAACCAATAAAATGGCGGACGACAGTTAAGGTTTGAACAATTTTTTAAATAATTGCGGCTTTTTGCTATCATTGGCTGTTTAGCAACTCATTGGCTTCAACTTTGGTCTATAGATCGACGGTTTAATACGTAAGTACCTACAATTTTATGTGCCGTTTCTAATTGAAGCTTAGGAAAGAAATAAAGCTATACATGTAAAACAAATGACAATCTATTTACTGTTTATCTTCTGTTTCTCACAATTGAAAAAAGTTCACACATTTTTTTTCATTAAATATGTTTGATGCAAAATTAGAGACCAATAACCACTTACAATTTTACGCCACTCGAACATCCCTTTTACTTTCTCGTATAAAAAATTCAGAAAAATTATTATAATCGCCAAAAATTTCGAACTCAAGATTTTGAAAAATCCCTGTTTTAAAACTTCCTGAATTCCAAAAACATATTTTGGGCTTTATGTCTGCCAGATCTGTATAAAAATAACTGAAAAACATTTTGTGTTGAAAGGATGAAATTTAGCACATGGTCTGCACATCAACTTTATAGACATGCTTGTTTATTTGTTTAGTTATATTAACGTCCCGTTATGAAACAACACTAGGGATAATTTAGGATGGACCTAGTCATTTTGAACTACGGTCAGATGACGAGGACGACACTTGAGCTGGCACCTCCTCTCCACACCACACCACATCAGCGGGAGAATGTTTGGTCTTGGCGAATTTAACGTGTAGCAGACCACCTTACACGATGGTTCTTCGGTGGAATCAGGTCTCAAACCTATTGTTTACGAGCCAAGATTTTACTGCCAGCCCCGGTGGCTCAACTTTATATATATATGGCAAATTTTTGGCAAAATCTATTATGATTAAATCTGCCTGGTTATTCGAATATAAATTAACATGATAATTACAAAATGAAGAGAGTTTGATGGTTAAAATTCGGGGCACAGATTTTAATATCTATAGAGGAGACACATATTAAAGTTGATCCAAATCCAACAAAGGTTTGATTATCTGTCTGTCTGTCTGTACTTTTAGAATCATGTAAACGCGATTCTCAATAGCACATTGATTGCATTTACATATCAAATTTGGTATGTGATTTTGCGATTGCACTTGTAATTCTATCTGAAATGTTAATTTCAATCAAAAGTTTTAAAAAAATCATCAAATTTTTTTAAAGGACATTTCATCCCTCTTTTTTGGACTTTATTACATATACCGTGGATAAATCACCAACAAACTAGCTAAGAATGACACGTTAGATTCAATAAAAATGCTGAATTCATGTTAATTTTAATTATATTCCTAGCATGCAATTATTGCACGCTACTGCCATGTAAGGCTTTCTCTGTTTTACCCAAAATCCATCATTTTTTGAAGAGGGCGGGGATTAATACTTTTATAAGAGAAAATGCTTCGGGGAGACTACGCCCCTTGTTGCAATTTGTGTCCAATAAAGTGCTACCCAACCAGCTAGATAAAACGAAAACTAGTAAGGGATCGTAATATCAAAATTCTAGAAAAAAATCAAATTTTTAAACTCATTCGGTTGAGGGGAAGAAGCTCAAAATGTATACTAGATCGCTTGACGATGTCGCAAAAAATGAGGTGAAACGTTCCATACTATGGTGGAAATCATTCCAGCAGGTTACGATCTAGAATTTCATTAGAAGGAGACCCCCCTCTTCCCCTACCCACTTCCCGCCCATAAGTGTTGCATTCGCATTTGAAGGGAAAATTTCTTCATAGCTGAGGTGCCTTTTTTTCGTTCTCCTCCGAGCGTTGAAAAAGCGAAGAAATTAAAATCTCTTTGTTCTCACACTCCACACGTTGAGAACCTTGACCCAGATTTGAGGTTTTTACCGATTCGGAGATGGGTATAACGTCTTCTTCTTTTTTTTTTTTTTTTTTTTTTTTTTTTTTTCATCGGACTGATTCTATACTGAGCTTGTGCAAAAAAGGAACTGGAAATTAAATAAGGAAGGAAAAAAAAGAATTGTCAAGCGGCCTTCATTTCGAAATTGTCAGACATTTTATTAAAATGGATTTAGTAATGTGTTTGGAAATCTTACTTAGCATATCTGTTTTCTCTTTCTTTCTCTTCAAACTTTCTCGAGCACAAAGTGAATAAAGATTTAAATGAAATCTGCTATGCATATCTCAATGTATCACGTCAGAACATCATTTCTTGAACGGCCAAGCACCACGTGCTCGTGCGAGTTAAATTATAATTTTATTCATTTTAAAGGTTTCATCGAATGAGTCACTTTAGTATTGCAAACGATCCAGAAAAACTTTGTCTCGCATTTATTGTTTTAAAAAATATCGAATTTCCTATTTATTTCATTTCATATAATCATTTGCTCAAAATGACATTTTTCTAGGTTTTATTCGCTGTATTCATTAACTTATTTTTTTTAATCCGAGCTTTTGCAAATGCAATGGCAACACGTTATTATTAACTGATTTATTTATTTATTTATTTTTTTTTGATATGCTCGCGCAGATAAGAAACTTTTAATTTTTGGCCTACGGATTCTTGTTGACACCAAAAACCTCATCCCAAAAAGCAACATCATATTCTGACATGATAATAAAGCCTCAGTTTTGCAACAGTAAATAAAATTTAAACTCAAAATTTAGAAGAATCTTCAAAAATTTTTGGAATTTTTTTTTCATGTAATCCTTTAGTTCATCGCGTAACTATTTGGCTACGCATTTTTATTTCCATTTATAAGCTTCAAATGAGCTTATAAATTTATTTCCAATTAATATCTTAAGTTCCACAGGGCAACAATGAGTGTAGAGAAATTCTTTTTTATATTTGCCTTTTGATAAAAATTTGAAAAGACTTATATATGGCAATAGGGATACTAGAATTACATTTAAACTTTAAAATTGGAAAAATAATAAGATGAGTGTTGGATTGATAGTTCCACCATTAATAGTATTATCAAAAAACATATTTATAGCACTATAAAAAATATTGGTCAAAAGGGACTTTTATTTTTATAGAATAGTCATAATATAATTCGTATCACAAAGATATAGTTTAGTTGATAATGTAATTACTTGGCACATTCTTCTGGCTCATTTCTTCTGGCGGCGAACTTTATATATTTGCAATACTAGCGAACCAGCTGGTCCCCTATGGCGGCTGGGTGTAGCCCTGTTCTACTTTTCTACTCTGTATGCATTTAGGATAACGTATTAATTTTAAATTTTTTGAAGAGAAAGATGAATATTTTTTTTAAGTTAAAGGGAAAATTTTTAAGTTAAAGGGAAGCACATTAATACTTACGAACCGGCTGGTCTCTACTGGCGGCTAATCTTCAATAAATTCATCGTTTTCCTCTTTTAATTTTCTATTCTGTATTTATTTGGGTTCACGTATTAAGGTTACATTTTTTAACGGTTAAGAGGAATAATTTTTCAGTTAAAATTGAATTGCGAACGAAATGAACGGGCATGGTTTTCCAGAAACTTTCTCGATCACTACCCACCAAAGTCATTTTCTTCCTCCTCCCTGCGAAAAATGGCGGTCTTTAGATAACGTCGTAAATCCCACGAAGGCGGGATCCGAACATGAGAGTCTTATGCTTCGTAGTATAGAAAAGGAAGGCGGTACTTGGGCATTAACCGCATATGTTAGTGAAATTTAGTAATGAAAGAACCTGTTAGGGAACGATCTTTGGAGATTGACCACTAGATTTTATAATATTATTTGATTTGATTATTTTTGAATATTTATCAATCATTATAAATTATCCTTTTCATTACAGATTGAACGCACACTGTAACTGTAAGATTATAAACCAAATTCTTTCTATTTAATTCATTGAATTTTTGAACTAACACATTTATATGAATATTTAAGAAGAGTTTCAATTTTTCCATAAAAGCCTATTTAGTAGTGTGTCGTTACTTCAGGTTGGATTTTATATAAAAGGTATTTAACCCCCTTCCCCCCAAAAAAACTTTCTAACATATTCTAATAAAAGTATTGTACCTCCTTTTCCACAAAACATTGGTGACTCAAGATAAAGGCAGACAACGAACTTGTATATCATGGATATACAGTAGAAATGAAATATCATTTAATGTGATTTAATCATTTTAAAAAATTTATCATGTGACACTTGGCAAATTTTTTGGCGGTTACTGTTGAGATGCGATTAATGGTATCCGAAAATCAAATGTTGCTTTAGACGCCTTAATCCCAGCCGATTGAAGCCAAATTTAGACAAAACTACAATTGCAGTCCCAAAATCAAAGGAATTTCATATATTTTAACCATTCTGTTTCCGTTTTGTCGCGATTACATGTTTCTAAAAGCACAGATCAAAAGATACCAATCACTCGTTGGATTTAGCCCGAAGAGTGATAGATGTCTACACTGTAGATGTTAAATCTGAGTACAGAATTTCTTCCCAGCTGTTTAGTATCGAATTAACACAAACTCTATCATCCAGGCAGACAAACTTACTCGGAATAGAATTTGGCGCAAAATTTGATAGAAATTTATAAATATGATGTGAAGATGTTTTTAACAAATTTCATTAATCCAGATCAGTGATATTTAATTACCCTTGTCACAGACAGGAAGACACACAACACCGCTTCATGCCCCTGCAACTATAACTACCTGATTATTTAAAAAGTGAAATGAGCATGAAGTGGAAGATATAATGAAATATGGTCCTGTTCTATACACTCCTGCGACTTTTGTTCGAAGTCTGATATTTATGGAATAAAATTTGGTAAGGGATTTTAATATTCAATAAAAGAAAGCCGAAAACAGTGAGGTTTTTGAATTTAAATGGGAAGTGGCTTTGTTTTATTAAGTTAACTATTGAGACAGAAAGACAGGTGTAGTGCCAAAAATGAGTTTTCTGATCTCGGTGGTGATTTGAAACTTGAAGATTTGTCAAAATCTAAAGTATGCATATTTTTTTTGACAGAACACTTTCTCTTTAATTCGCAGAAGAGAACTGTATAAAAATATGTTTTTAGGTTTGTAATAGCAGGAAATTATCGAACGGGCGCAGTTAGAAATCCATGCCGTATTTAACCACAAATAGATCAATTCATGAACACAATTGTATTTGCCAAAAAAGAATTAACAGGTCATCGGATATGATAAAGGAAACGGAAAGATAACCACCGAAAGCGTTCAAGGGAGACGTTTGATTATTTCCTAACACAATTGATACCTTTTCAGAAACTGGAAAGAACAATTCAAGTGGTTCCGTTCATTGAATTGGGATTTCTTTAAATAACTAACCTCATTTACACGCGCTTAGTGCTTTACCCCGCGGAACTATAAACTTTGTTTGCAAACAATATATCTCTTTGCGCGGAATTCTTACGGCAAAATTTCTATTGTGTTATTTTATTTAGCTGATAATAATAATAAAAAAACAATAGTTTTTCCTATTTCCATTCTTTTGTTTCTCATTTCAGCTTTCTAAATTTGGATTCGTAAGATAAATGCGCCATTTTTATTTCTCATAAACTTGACAATGACCTGTCACAACTGCACATTTTTTCGGAACAAGATATATTACAGATCCTATCTTTGAATCGTCATCCTACGTTTGTTTGCAAACATGTGTCAGCTGTTTTGAAAACTTTGTTTCATTCATCGTTTGAAACAACTCGAGTGAAAATTTAAGAAGGGTATTCCCAAGATAAAACATCTTTGCGTCAAAAACGTGTTTTCCCATGATGTGAATTTTCAAACTTTTTTGCCATTTTCTTTCAATCACTTGCTGAGAGTATTTGGGCCAAGGTGGATTGGTGGTAAGGTTTCGGCATTCGGGGTCAAAGGATTTTCAGGTTCAGAACTGGATACCACCAAAGAACCGTCGTGTAAGCGTGTCTGGTGCAAGCTAAATCTGGTTCTCCCGCTGGTGTGATGTGCAAGCTTAGAGATGGGGTGTCAGCGCGTGTCGCCCTCGTCATCTGCCCTTGGCTCAAAATTTTGGGATCCATTCTAAAATTGCCCTAAAGTTCTTTTAAAACGGGATGTTAAGGCAATTGAACTAAACTGAGAACATTTATGGAATTTAGGTACTTATGTATTAGACCGTCGATCCGCCAACCACGCCAAATTTTATTTTGGAGGCCAAAATTCTTTAGTGTTTTTGAATGCGAGGCAAACCAATTTTGGCGGGTATGAGATCTACTGGCTACTGTTTTTTCATTTGGCGAAAATGATCGACGGCTTAATACTTAAGTACCGGAATTTGCATTTAAGCAAATGATTTAATTAATTTTAAACGCAAGAAAGCGATAAGTTTTTACTTTATAACGAGTTGCTATATTGAAAATTGTACATCTCACTTTTTTTTTACCTTGTTAATGCAATTATTTCGAGGACATTTATTTACACAATGCTACTGTGTTTTATTAACCACAATTTTGCCTCATTACCTTTTGGAATTTCTCTGTGTGTACATCACTCTGGATGAATGTGTGAAGGAATGTAAAAAATGAAAAGTAAAGTGAGCCGAAATATCCAATTTGATATATTAACCTTATATCAAATTTCTAGATATCAGTATCAAACTTTAGGACTAACCAATACCATAAATCAAAATTTAATGAAATTTCATACTCTTTTCATTTAGTATTAAATTTATTAATTTTGAAATTTTTCCGAGAGCTTTTTGGAATTTGAGATCTCGGGCACATACATGAAATGAAATCTCGATTTAATAGAACCAGCTGGAGTGGTCTTCCCAAAACTTTCTCGTATATTCTCTAAACCATAATCTAATAAAGGTGATCTCTGAAAAAGCTGCAATCCCCGAGATTGACTTTACATGGGTATTGGCGCACAATAGTAACGAAATATTCATCTTTGGCGCGAATTTAGTATTTTTACTTAATCTATCGCATGATCCTTGGCGATTAATCAATAGCTTGATGTTATTTGTGTCCGAAAATCGGTAAATGTGTTTTTTTACAACCGATTAAAACAAAAATTTGAGCAAAACTACACATGTAGTCACAAAATCAAATACCAAATTTGATATGTTTAAATAAGTGCTTACAGTTTACGCGTTTGCATTCTTCTGAAAGTGGTGATGTTCAGTCCCTCGCCGTATTTGTCTCAAACTTTGATATTTGAAAACCAATACACTATTGAATGTTAATCGGAAATCGTGCGGGATTTTTTTACCCTAACTCCTTTTTTCAACAGAAAATCTTCCCCTGAATGGATTTTTCTTAAAATGTGTTAAAAATCTACAAATTTCAGTTTAAAGACTATACTAATGTTCCTCCGACTAGCTGGAATCAAAGAATCTTCAATCGAGTTGTCACAGACGGACAGATAAAACGATACTTACGTATTAGACCGCCGATATGCCAACGGTCGCCAACCCCCTTGAGCCAATTTACTTAGGTGGTCTGAACTCTGTGGTACATTATACCACCATTGTTTGTCCGTTCTCACGTATAGACTCATCTCATGTCCATTCAAACACGTATCTTTAGATGGAATAGTTCCATAATTTTGGAAAAACTTCACTGCATCTTTTTCCTTGGCCGGCAAATCCCATATTTTAACGAGTCAAAAAATCGGAACAGAAAAAAGCACTTAATGATCTTCTGCGAAACCAACAAAATGGCGGATGACAGTTAAGGCTTGCACAATTTTTAAAATAATGACGGTTGTTTTCCATTATTGGCGGTTTAGTAACTCATTGGCGACGTTTACAAATTTGGCAACAAAGATCGACGGCTTAGTACGTAAGTACCGATATAACTCTAGAAATGTGCTTTTTTCGAATTCAAAGTCTTTTCGAAGTCTAAAATGTGGAGTTAAGTTTAGTTATATTAACGTCCCGTTTTAAAGCAGCATTAAGAATATTTTGGGACGGACCTCGTCATTTTAAACCGTGGTCACATGACTGGAACTTTAATGTTGAAGACAGGTCACATGGCAAAGGCGACACCTGAGCAGTTACCTTGACCCCCGAAGGATTTTTCGTGCACCAGATCCGCTCATACCATGTTTCTTTGAGGAAATCGAGTCTCAAACCTGAACTCCTCCGGCTCCGAAACCAAGCTGAAACATGGAGACTCATCAAAATGTGGACTTTGACGATTATAACAGTTTCTCAATACTCTATACGAGAATGTAAAAGGCGAATAAATGTCTTTAATTTTTAAACCAAGAAAAGAACTCACGCAAAGTTTATTTCTATCTAAACAATTGCGTACATCATTAGCATCTCTTATCTGAATAATAATAAGTTCGGACTGATATTAACATAAAAGAAAAAAGTCGGTACGTCGCCAATTTTTATGAAAAAAAAAAGTGTTTTGGTGGAGAATGTAAGTAAAGCAATTTCATGATAAACAATCCTAACTAAAATGGAAAGTGACCTTTTGCGATTCCCCAGAGTGACTGTAGCGTCACCGAACAAAGATAGGGTGGTAGGAGGTGTCCTCTGTTTCGGCATTGAACAGCTAAAGCTGTTTGTAGTAGAAGAAATGGATCGAAAGTAAAATCGTGTTATACACGATGCGTCCAGATCCGAGCAACGCGCGGTAGTACGGTGTACGATTTTTCGATTGTGGTGTAGCACTCTTGATTGATTTCTTGCCTCGAGGGAGCACTAGCAATTCAGCACAATACTGCAGTACTCTGACGAAACTACGGAAAGCAATCAAAAGCAAATGACCAGACCTTCTGACGCAACAAGTGAGCCTTCTCCAAGTCAACGCCCACCCACACGTCTCGCGCCTAACCCAGACGACCTTAACCTTTTTTTGCATGATGGTTTTTTTTTTGTGTGTGTGTGTGTGTGAAATAAATCATGGCGATAAATGTTAAAAATACTAGTATAACAAATAATATAAAGCAATAACAAATGGTATGATAGAATCCTTCACCAACATACAAATTTATATGTTAAGCTCAGTACAAAATCTGCATTGTACCTCTCTTCTAAACTTCTCCTTTCCTTATCGCTTTTATTAGCAAAATACATACACCTCAGATTAGTCATAAAAATATTCAAGAAATCGCATGCTACTTCTAACCATAATAAACAGCGGAAATATAAGTTAAAACCCACTTTAATGACTGCGATATTTGACTTTTTACAGCTACGTTCCTTATTATGCAATAATCATGAAAAAAGTTGAAACAATAACAACTAACTATACATCTGTTTTGAGCACAATTTTTTGTTCACTAAATGTCATGACAGAAATTTCCATCATCATATAAAGAAGGGTTTAAAAAATTAAGGGAAGGAATAAAGGAATAAAAAGAAGGGAAGTGTTCGAAAACCCACCTTACAATCTGGATTTGCCACCCTGTGACTTCCACATTTTTAGGTAACTTAAGAGAGCATTTCGGGAACACGTTTCCGTTCGAACGATGAAATAAAGGAAATTCTGCAGGACTTCCTCAAGAATCAACCACCGTCTTTCTATAGCACAGGCCTGCTGCCTAAACGATGAGATCTGTTTTACAACCCCCACGGCGATTTCATTTTGATTTCCAACAAAGATATTAAAAGGCCAGGATAGCCTGGTTGGTAGAGCGTTGGACTCGTATTCCTTAGGTTGCGAGATAGAACCTCGCCTGCAGAAGATTCCTCAAGTGTGAGGTGGCTAGCACTCGTTAAATATGTAGTGGTCACAAAGTTCTCCATGTCGAAAGTAATAAGTGGGGTTACTGGGTCAGAGGTGATTGTTCGCTGTCTAAGATCTAAGTTACGATTTGTGAATGAGTGAATGAAAATGCATGAATGAAGCCCGCCCCATAAAAAAGCTTGCGACGTGTGCATAGCTTACTCTTGGCTCTAGCTGACGCTACTTTAAAAACAAAAGACGCTTATTTCGGCTTTTCAGCAGATACATCAGTGGTCTTGTCCGTGGCAAGTGCCAATAATAATAACAACAACAAATAATTTTTTTTCATTCAATTTTTTCCACTTTTCATTTCGGCAATTCTTATAAATATTTTTGCATAGCACTGGTCCATGGAACAGGAGGAAACTCGTATTTAATTCAAAATTAATTCCTATTTCCTTATGTAAATTAATTTTTTTCCTTCAGTAAAAGAATTTCTGCATGATTGAGGACAAAGCCGTGAAAAAAGATTAACGATATCCCTAAACCGGAAATATCTCATAAGACTGGTGTATATATATATATAAATGTTTTGAAAATGCGATGAAACTGTTCATCAGAACTCTCAACCCCAATAATAACTTCCGAAGGAATCAACCTACTTCGGAAGTCAGAAAAAAACAAGTTTTAACAAACGAAAGAAAGAGTGTGGAACAAAAGTATGTTAACTTAAAACGAAAAAAAAAAATGTTTCTCCTTTTTTTATGCTGTTATCAGGAAGAGAAGAATGAGTAAATATTAAATGAATTGTTTATGAAACGGTTGAGAAGACAGAATTTCAGATGTGACGCTCATCAGACGAACTAAAAGAAAAAAAAAACTTATTTCCCTTCTTTATTTTAGGTAATTAGAAGTTATCGAAAGACAACAGCATCATGATATTACAGTTTGAAAATTTTCAAAAGATTCGAAGAGATACTAAAAAAGAATTATCCGAAATAGAATCCCTAATAAACAAGAAAGTCGTATGCTTCAACAAATAAAAAAATAAATACTTTCCTTCTTTAAAAAAAATGTTGAATGTTTTCTGTATTTCAAGGAAACATCAATTAATCTTATGAGCTAAGTAAAAAAAAGAAAGAAAGATTGGGTTGAAAGGAAGTAATGGTCAGCCGATCTCAATTAAAATATAACCAGCGACGCTTTTGGAGACTAATTTAAAATCAAAGAGAGGGTCTCCCCAAAATTTGATCGCACATCCTCCGATAAACTTATTATGTCAGAGAACATCTTACATGACACCGACGAACAATACTTAAGAAATATGTCTTGTGTGAATTTAGCATTTTCATTGAATCTATCTCGCATCTTTGGGAAATATTTTCTCGTTTAATCCTTTGACTTGATTTTAGACCTCCTTGAGTTCGAAGAGTACATTTTTAGCACCATGCCCATATGACATACATAACTCTAAAACACTTTGAGCTAGTCGGATATAATTCGATATATTTTTTTTACACCAAATGTGTAAATTTGGTGTAAAATTTTGAGCAAAATCGGTTCCGCTTGCCCACTATTCGAATATAAATTTACACTTTAACAATAAAACGTCTAGATTAATGAAATTCGTTAAACTTACGTATTAGATCATCGACGCCAACGGTCGCCAACAGTTTAGTAACTCATTGGCGACGGATTTGGCGATAAACCGTCGACGCCAACGAAACCAACAAAATGTTTGACGACAGTTAAAGTTTAAACAATTTTTTAAATAATGGCGGTTTTTGACATTATTGGCGGTTTAGCACAACTCATTGGCAACGCCTTCAAATTTGGCGATAAAGATCGATGGTCTAGTACGTAAGTACCGAAATTCATTATAATGAGTTAGATTTAGTTCAACATTTGATAGGTATGAATGCTAACTAGAGGTTGGTCACCATTAGGTTTGTACTTTCCGAAACATGTAAGTGAGTTAATTGAAAAATGCAGTGACTTAAATATATGAGAAATTGTGCGCGTTATTTTAACTATAAGTGTAGTTTAGTGTCCAGTTTTTATTAAAATCGTTTAAGCGAAACGCATCTTAAAACATATTGGATTTCACATTCTATCAACCAGAGATTCATCTGTAAAAAACTCGCCAAGTATTACAGGATAGATTTAGTGAAAAGGCCAAATTAACGCTAAAAATTATATTTCATAATTATCCTTCACCAACGTAATGTAAGCCGTTGCTAGAAATTTTGATGTTAGATGCGATAAAAAAAATTGGGGGGAGGGGATCACTCTCACTAATAGTGTTATGAACTATGCTTCTATTTCTGATTATGGTGCTGACCCTGAAAAAGTCCATTTAACCCACAAAATGTAAGCACATTTAAATAACTGGCACTCTAATTCGTATCGTCCGACATGCAATTTATTTTTATTAATTCAACAAGCAAATTCAACTAGCCGACCTCTCTTCGGTTTAAAAGCGAATGCCCTTTTTCTCATTTTTAACAATGTCAAAACACAATCGGCCGCTTCTTATTTGTACTTCGAGCACTAACCCGAAAAATGTTTTTCATCGCTTCGAAAAGTGGTCTAATTTTAACTAAAAGATATCAACGGGTTCTCTCAGATCAGCGGGGAGGGCGTCGAAAATAGGAAACGCCCACTGACAGCCTGACACACAAACAGTGTATTCACCCGCGAGTATGAAAAACCTGTTGCTCCTTGTAAGACACTTTCACTTGTGGAAGAACTTCCTTTTGGTAATCTTCTATACATCAAGCTTTGCACATCGTTTTCTGCTTGAATAAACAACTTATTTTTTATTAAATCTTTCTACAAAAATAAGCTAAATTGTGGGAATAAGCGTCTTGACGTAATCGATTTAGGTAGAGTGACTTTTAAATAAACTGTTTTTTTTTTGGAATCTCCTATAAGAAGTGTTAAGGCGTTATTTTAGCTTAGTTATATTTACGTCCCGTCATAAAGCAACGTTATGACTATTTTGAGACGTACCTCGTAATTCTGAATTGCGGTCAATCGACGAGGACGACTTCTTCGCTGGCACCCTCCTCTCCACACCACACCAGCGGGAGGACGTTCGGCCTGACAAATTTGACGTACAACAGACCCCTTTACCCAGAGCTTCAGTGGAATCGGGTCTCGAACATGAAACCCTAAGACTTCAAAACTGAGACCTTACCACCACGGCCCCTAAAGTGTTAAATAAGTATAGTAATCATCAAAAACAAATAAATAAAAAAAAATCTAAATTGAGATTTTGACGACTCTTAAAATTTTAGACCTCCCTGAGATCGAAAACATTGACATTGTATTTGCCGATCCGTCTATCCAATCTGTCTGCCCCAAATTTCACTCAAAAAACGCTTTGACGTAAATGAAAGAAATTTGACACATGTTTACACCAAATTTGTGCATTTCTTTCAATTTTTGAGCGAAATTCGTTCAGAAGAAGTTTATTCATCAGTTGAAATTTGTTATTAAGTTTGTTTAAATGCGATTTTGTGACTGCAACTGTAAGTCAATTTGTTTCAATCGGTTGGAAAAGACTTCTATAACGCAGCTTCGCTTTTCGGATGCTAATAAAAAAAAATTTCATTTAATAACAAAAAATTCAATAGCATTGACACGTGCAGTGACAGCAGCCGTCTATTGCGCTTTGACTCTTTTTTTTTTAAGGCTGAACCGTCCACGTGACTTTAGGGAAGATGGCGGCGCAAATTAAGAAAATGTGGGAATATCTGCAATGTGACATGCTACTCTGCGAGTTAGGTCACTTTTTTTTATTCAGTGATCTTTACTTTATCTCATACGACACATGGAGAAAGCACTGTAACCGTCTGGAATTCGAACTCGAGATTTTGACGAATCTCAATATTCCAGACATTCCCGAGTTAGAAAAATACATTTTTAGTATTATGTCTGTCTGTTAAAAAGATAATTTAAAACCACTTTCAGTTAGATGGATAAAAGGTGATGAATTTCTTTACACCAAATTTGTAAATTTCTATCAAATTTTGATCAAAGTCTCTTCAGAGAATGCTGTTCGTCCGATATAGCTTAACTCGATAACTACAAAACGAACAGCGGAATCTTTTATTTTCCAAACATTTGGCACATAATTTTGTCTAGTAGTCGCCAAAAATATTATGAAGGCTAAGTCCCCATAACAGTACTGATTCATATTACACTAGACAGGGTGTGTGGGTGAGTGTGGGCTTGAAACTGATATAAAGCACAACTTATCTGGTTAAAAAGATTAACAAATCATTTGTTCAACTATACTTGCAGATAACTTAAAAACCATATTTTCTATCTCATTCTAAACTATTGGATTTCAACTGATAAGTCACATGGCAATTTCAGTTTTTCTTGAAATGCAAAGTATTAAAAACAATTATAGAATATTTTCAAATGAACAGATTACTTATTCTTTAGATCATGAACTAACTGCAGAACATTATTAGAAATTATTATTCTAAACATGCACTGAATTTTAATTTGAAATATTTGTTGGAAAATTCAACAAAAAATTTAGAATTTGAAAAAATAGCATTAAAACATGCATTAGACAAATATAAAAATTAATACAGCTTTCCAAATAAGAAGTTTAGAAACAAAATGTTAACGGTTTTATGGAGACTTCTTGAAAATTAAGAATATCAAATAAAAATATTTGATTTTTTTAACAAAATTTTGATTTTTTGAAATCTAATTAGCTATTTTAATAAATGAACAACAAGTTTGGTTGCGTTTAGTTGTATTAATATCTTATTTTTAAAGCACCACACACTAGGACTGTTTTGAACCGCTGTCAGATGATAAGGAAGACACTTGAAGTGCCACCCCTCTCCAAATTTCTACACCACACCAGCGATAGACAGTTTGAAGGGATTTAGCGTACACCAGACCCGCTTAGACGACGCTTCTTCGGTGGAATTGGGTCTCGAACTTGAAACCGAAAAGGCAAGAGTAACTCATTAAATAAAATACTTTCGATAGTTAAATCCGACCGATAATAATAATAATAAGAAGAAGAAGAATAAAAATAAGTAAAACGTTAAATACTCTTGACACTTAAATCATAGAAGAATAGATATTATAAGAGGACCATTATACTTTCTTATACACAGCTTAATTTCTTTGATGCTTGTAAAGATGGGGCTTTATAATTGATTTTTCCCATCACTTCCCTATGTGCAACCATTTTGAATTTTGTTATTATTCTTGAATGTCATTAAAGATTGTACATAAATTTAAAATTTACTCATGAATATAATTTCATTCTGTGCCCATGGTGACATCTGATAAAGAATTCTGAAACTAATTTTATGATTCCGTAATATGCATAATTATGAGTTCAAATCCACAAATGCGATTAAAATTTTAAAAAATCAGTATATTCCAAAAATTCCATGTTTAAAAGCAGTTTTTATTACATTTATAATTTACCCCCTTTTAGATACAATTCTAAACCTCTCGCTGATGTCATTTTCAGGTGCAACTAGTCACTCGCCAGCTAATCATATTACGTTGACTGTTTGCCTCTTTAACTACCCCTTCCATCACAGGTTGGTGACCTTGAGAGTCGAGCGTATTATGATGTAATAGCCAATACTTACAAGGTCAACTTCAAATCGGGCGAATAAGGATGGAAACTGTTCCTACTATGTTGAGATAAAGAGTATCCTAATTTAACAGTTCTCCCTCCCAGGGCAGATTGACGTCAACGGTCCACGTAACACAGTAGCAACTTCTGATGAATTGCATGCAGTTGCTACATGAATGAAAAAGATTACCACATCATATTTTTGGGAGAATATTCTTTTAAGCAGTTCATATAGCCATTAATTTTTTGAATCTGTGAATGTCACGGAATATGTAAATATTATAATGGATTTCAATATGCAAGTAATATAAAAAAACAATTTCTTAAAATCAGTTCCAACTTAGGTCAACAAAGAATTTTTTTATTTTAGTTACTCTTTATTAAATAATTACAATTCATATAAATATGTATAGAACTATGACAGAGTCACGATATTAAGTAGCAAAATAGAAAGCGAATTCCCTGACAATTTTCCATTCTCCTTTCTATGCAACTACGCAGCTCAAGGGATGGGAATCCAACGCTTGACCAACCAAGCTATCCAGGCCTAGCCATTTCAAATTATTTATCAAAAATTATACTAGCATTGAATTTTCAACACCAATTGAGGTTTCAAATCTGATTGTGGCAACGCAAAATGCGTGAGTTTTCTACGCCAGTTTTTTACCAGTTGGGGTAACGCAATACAGATTTAAAATATTTAATTTTCTTTATTCTGTACTATTTTACTTCGAAAGTACTTCAAAATGAATCGTAAAAATCAATTAATTAGCAATGTTTAACTTTACATGCATTAAACATTATGAAAATAAACAAAATCGTTTAAAAAAAATCGGTTGAAAACATGTTAAGCCTACCCTCATCAGTGTGGGGAAAAACAAAATGAATTCATTGCTTATTTGGAAGAGAAGAAATGAAGATTTTGGTCAAGAAAGTTAGTTTTTAATTAATTAATAAAATATGAATGGATTAATATTTGAAAAAAACTGTATTAACATCAAATGTCATCCACTACAAGTCTTTGAAATTTTACTTGCACTTGATTGAGTGAATAAACAGTTTTTTATTAACTACTGAAAATGTGTACAAGATTTTATATATATATATATATATATATATATATATATATATATAT
>JAOUZG010009953.1:2814381-2825571 GCA_026289955.1 Argiope argentata
TGTGTGTGTGTGTGTAATTATATTTTTAAACTCTTAATTTTAATCCTAATTAATTTCCAAAGCTCTATCTTAATTTAGCCCATAGTAATATCATTCTAAAATATTCTCTTATTTCATTATCCATTCCACTCGCTCTAGTTAATTATTCAAGAGAAGCTGTGTAAAATTGCTGAAACAGCTAAACGCCTGTTACTTTCTCACACTCCGTGGGAGAGATAAAAATTGCTGACCTAAACAAAATACTTTTAAAAAGATCCCTGAGTTTCCATTACCTCTTATGCGTGAAACAAGGAAATCCCCACTGAAATCCATGTTTATAAGCTCTATGAAAAAATATTTATCCCTATCAAAGTCTTGGTATTTAAGACCAGGGATAATGTTTTCCCGGCCCTTTTTGTACACTTAGCTTTTGTGTCAGTTCTGTGTTGTGTCGTTCTGTCTTGTGCACGACGCCATCGCTTGTAAATAATGCCTGCTCCCGTGATGGAATAAAAAGAACTAAAAATTCAACCTGTATTCTCCACGATTTCGGCAACGACTCTGCTATTTATTCTCAGCAAATCATTTAAATGTGATTTTCGTTATATATATGTATAAAGGGAGAGGCGAGCTAATAGTAGGAGTTGAAAAAAGAATTTATATTTTAAATTATTCTTTCCTAAACGATTAAGAAAAAAAATCACTCAAAACCAACGTGTAGTTACAAAATCATTTAGCAAATTTGACGCATTCGTTTAGCACTCCTCGTGTCACTTTGATTTTCATTGAATAGATTTTGTACACAAATTTGATGTAAATCTGCAGATTTCGTATGAGGGCCACGCATCCATCTGTCTAGTTCAAAGTATTCCCACATTTCAGCCATCCAGCTCAAAGTTCTAGACATACAAACTGACAGACATTATGCAGAAAATTTGTTTTTTGAATTTGCAAAGATTATCCATCAAATTCTTGAGTTCAAATTTTGGGATGATTACATATTTTTCTATTCTTAGTAAATGGGAAAATCAAAAGGAGGTATTAAAATTTCAGTTACAATACAATAAGTGGCAATTCAGGTTGGCAATAAATGTGATAAATAAAATGAACAATTAAATAGTCTTAAATATGAATCTTATGACTTTTGTAGTAACTGCCATATTTAAAAAAAATCTGTATCGATCACATAGTTAAATTGTGTTTTGCAAACCAATAGCAGTTTAATTTAGCAGAACGGTTTTTAAAATGCTACGTCACATAGAAACACATAACATCATTGAACTATTCACCAGCCTAACGGTAGCTCATAGCTTTCTTACGACAAGCCGCCGTGAATTGCTTACTAATCAAGACAACGAAATTCCTCAGAAGATTTTAAGGAAAACTTCTGTCACTGGCACATTTATAATTCAAACAGCAGTTATTTTGACATGCCTTTACCACTTCCCAAAATAATATGTCATGAAATTATGTAAGATTTTCCTATGCTTTTTTTCTTCCTCTTAAAAACTTAGTAACAAGGAAATGAAATTTCATAATATTTAAAAAATATATATAAATAAAACATTAACTGGTAATTTCTTACTGCCTATAGTTTTGAATCAAATGGAATCTCATTGTACTGTTTTCTTGATTATCAAAGTGTATTACTTATATTCAAAAATAAACATTCATTATTATAGAACTAAAAAAGAAACTATTATAGAACTAAAAAAGAAAATTTGCCTTCATTTTAAATATATCCTGTCAAAAACAAACATACGGGTATTTAGAGCTAATTTTTTTTTGTTCGAAAATTTATTTGTATACTAAACTTTATTACAAACATATTTTATATAACATAAATTTACATCTTTTATTATTTTGTTTTATTGGAAAATAAAACCAAAATTTAAAAAAAATTACTTACATTAAGGATGGACTTTTACAAAACATTTTTTTAAAATTATTATCGTGTCAGAACATAATGTACTTTTTGGGATGAGGTTTTTGGTGTCAGTAAAAATACGTAGGCGAAAAATTAAAATTTTATTATCTGCAAGAGCATCTCAAAAATTCAGTTTTCAACAACGCGTTGCCATTGCATTTGCAAAAGCTCTTTTCAAAAAAATAAGTTAATGAATACAGCGAATAAAACCTAAAAAAATGTCATTTTAAGCAAGTGATTATATGAAATGAAATAAATAGGAAAAGTGATATTTTAAAAAAAAAATGCGAGACAAAGTTTTTTATGATCGTTTGCAGTACTAAAGTGAATCATTCGATGAAACAATGAAAATGAATAAAAATATAATTTAACTTGCACGAGCACGGGATGTTTGGCCTTTGAAGAAATCATGTTCTGACATGATACATTGAAATATGCATAGCAGATTTCATTTTAAACTTTTTAAAAAATTATTTTAGTCTATTTAATTTTTTGCTATATAATTACTTTTAAATATTGGAGTAGAAAAAAGAACTACCCAGAATATTATTTCTCTTTCAATTTCGCAAATTGCGCTTAAAAAACGATAAATAGATACTTTAATATTTGGCCTTTGCATTCCTTTTTCCGAATATGAGTTGGCCTCCACACCCTTTTCCGTTGCTCCTTGTCGAATAGATTCTGTTCCACAAATTTATATCATGCTTGATAGAAATTCAAACATAAAATAATTATCATTAAATCGCCATTTATTAAAATCTTAATAATCATTTGGTTGAAAAAAGATTTAAAGGCGAATCAAATCTCCCGTCCGAAACAGCGCAGAACAAAGTGCTTTAAACTTAATTATCGTCATAAAATGTTTAATGATTTACTCTTAATTATATAACTGATAACTTAATTATATAACTCACTCCAAAATAAATTTAAAGTCTACATAATTAATTAAAAAAGCTCATGCATATAAAATATGGTACTCGATTTTTTGTTTGTAATCGTAGTTCTAAGCCAAATTTTGGCTTCAATCGGTTTTGGAAAAACACCTCTGAATCACAAATTCACCATCATAAAAGAGAATGCGAAAAAGTTTTGTAGAGACTACACCATTCATGTGACAATGCAGGATTTATAATAAGCACTCCGTTTTTATACATTGACATATTGAAGATGAAATATTCTCACATTTCTTAATCTATATTAATCTCATAACCGCGGGAATATTTCAGCTCATTTGGACTGGAATATTCACCCCAATTCACTCTTTTAATGAAATGCCATCAAAATATTTCAAAGGATTAACCACACATCCTTTGAACTGCTTCTCACGAAAAGATGGCTGTTCGAAGGAACCAGGAAAAGTTCTTTGGTTTCCCAAGTGGGTCGCTTCCATCGGCGTCACGTGGATGAGGCAGATGCGGAAGACAGACCGAAAAAGGGAAATCGAAGCCACTGGCTTACAACTCTCTCCGTCTCTGCCCGAGGCGAAGATCGGGGCATGGAGGAAATGACTACTTCCTATCGTCTATCTAATTATAGACTGGGAATAGGGCTTTAATGAGGTCTATGTTCCACTTAGGGCTATTTCGCGAACCCGATGTCGAAACGGCACGAGTCCAGAACATGTGCGAGAGGGACCGATAAAACTCCAGTTTGGAACAAATGGTAAACAAAAGTACGAGGAAATGATTTTTGCTGTTGCTGCTGTAGTGTCCGAGTTAGATTGTTTGTTTCCACGTCTAATAATAAATGAGTTCAGATAAAATTGGGATTCGTGTGGAGTGGTGTCAATGCTTTCTGATCAGAAACAAAGCGCCTTTCGATTCTGTTTTTAGAGGGAAAGTTGGAACTATTTTCTTGTATAGAGGTCAATTGAGAGGGATGGGTTAATGCTTATTAGATTAACACCCTGATTTGAATTACAATCAAGATTTCTGCGGGAAAATGCTGCTTTCGGGTTGCGTTGATGAGGATCAATATCCGAGTCCCATCCCAATGATTCAAATTTCTATACTATACAAACAAAGAATTTCAGCTAAGATTAATAGGGCTCCAATGATATTTGAAAGCTGCACCAGCAGTTCTTCGATTACCGATAAACGCTGAAGATGGCATAGGACGGTAAAAGTATAAGACACCCGAGCTGGCATCCCTTTTCTACACCTCACTAGCGGGAGGACATTTGGGCCTGACGGATTTAACGTGCATCAGGTCTCAAACCTTAACTTGGAACTTGGTCTCAAACCTTAAAACATACTTCTCAAGGGCCGACACCTTTCCTCCACCGTAACCACCGTGGTTTCTTTCCACGCACTTTCTAGCACAGAATGTTGCAGAATATAGTACAATATTGAATGACGCAATATTGATCAATAATTATTATTACACAGTATTGCGAATTCTGTTTAATATTGTATAATATTTGCATACTAATGGGGAATATTTACAAAATGAATGCGGCGAGAATGCGTTAACTGAATTTGTACCCGAAATAAGCCTTTTAACACATTTTGAAGATGATGATCTGCTCTAGTGCAAAGAGAAACGGTGCGTTATTCAACTCGTAGCTTCTAAAATTTTTAGCTGTAAGATTTTAGCAAAAAACTTTTAAACTTCTTTTGAATTTTCGTTGAATGAAAGAAATTTTTCATAGCCTGAGTAACATACAGCTTATCGATAGCGAAGAACTCTTTGAACTGTCATAAAATAAATTGAGCAGTTAATATCTGAAATAAATGTGTCTAAAATGAAACAAAATCTGTGAATATTAGTTAATCTACATTTTCCTTACCTAGCAATTAAAGAATTGAAAAAGTAAGTAATCCGAAATGTCTTCTACTTCCAGATTTTATCTTAAAATCATTAGTTCCTAATTAGCCGTCCATATTCTCAGATGAACCCTGACATTTTCCAGCAACACAGGCAGGTGTCCCATTTTAGAAAGAAGAAGCGGAAACTTGTGTCGTAACTCGTGCAGCAACAGATATGCCGAAGCGAAAGCAGCTGCCAAGAAAAAAGAAAGAAAGAAAAAGATAGAATAATGATCTAACGAAGCTCACGCAAAGCTTGGACTTGGAGGAAATAATTGTCATCCGCTATAAAATAGTTCATTGTGAACGCAAAGCTCATAAAAAAATCGATGATTGCTTAATCGATATCATTAAGCAGTGAAGCATTTAATGCTTGCAAAATTTTACTTTCGATTTCCCGTTATAGCTCAGTGGTTTTGGAATAAAAATTCGGAATTAGGGAAAATGTAGAAATGTTTTAATCCTTCCAATTTAAAATATTAAGTTTTTCCCGTCCGAGTTAATGAAGCGTATACAAATCGTGGCAGACTCAAATTTCCTTTTAAAAAAGTGTTTCTTACGCACATGTAAAACTTTCAATTCTTGACTTGAGGAGTATCTGTACTTGGTATAATCATTGAATATTTACTTCTAATTGTATTTTAAAAGTTAACTTTCTTCGCTCCAGAAGCAAAAATAAACCAAGTTACCCTACTTCCAATAATTGTGCCATATTAAATTTCAGTTCGATCTTTTATAAGTAACGAAATAGGGTTCTCGGTAAAATATTTTTAAATTCGAATTTTAGTGTAATTTTGTACCATTTTAAAAGTCTCGCACAGTTGTATTCACTGCTAAAACTGGAAGTCAGGACTTAGTTTGGAATATATGTTGTCAAAGGCTTCTTTTATACGTATCGCTCATATATATATATATATATATATATATATATATAAATATGAGCGATACGTATAAAAGAAGCCTTTGACAACATATATTCCAAACTAAGTCCTGACTTCCAGTTTTAGCAGTGAATACAACTGTGCGAGACTTTTAAAATGGTACAAAATTACACTAAAATTCGAATTTAAAAATATTTTACCGAGAACCCTATTTCGTTACTTATAAAAGATCGAACTGAAATTTAATATGGCACAATTATTGGAAGTAGGGTAACTTGGTTTATTTTTGCTTCTGGAGCGAAGAAAGTTAACTTTTAAAATACAATTAGAAGTAAATATTCAATGATTATACCAAGTACAGATACTCCTCAAGTCAAGAATTGAAAGTTTTACATGTGCGTAAGAAACACTTTTTTAAAAGGAAATTTGAGTCTGCCACGATTTGTATACGCTTCATTAACTCGGACGGGAAAAACTTAATATTTTAAATTGGAAGGATTAAAACATTTCTACATTTTCCCTAATTCCGAATTTTTATTCCAAAACCACTGAGCTATAACGGGAAATCGAAAGTAAAATTTTGCAAGCATTAAATGCTTCACTGCTTAATGATATCGATTAAGCAATCATCGATTTTTTTATGAGCTTTGCGTTCACAATGAACTATTTTATAGCGGATGACAATTATTTCCTCCAAGTCCAAGCTTTGCGTGAGCTTCGTTAGATCATTATTCTATCTTTTTCTTTCTTTCTTTTTTCTTGGCAGCTGCTTTCGCTTCGGCATATCTGTTGCTGCACGAGTTACGACACAAGTTTCCGCTTCTTCTTTCTAAAATGGGACACCTGCCTGTGTTGCTGGAAAATGTCAGGGTTCATCTGAGAATATGGACGGCTAATTAGGAACTAATGATTTTAAGATAAAATCTGGAAGTAGAAGACATTTCGGATTACTTACTTTTTCAATTCTTTAATTGCTAGGTAAGGAAAATGTAGATTAACTAATATTCACAGATTTTGTTTCATTTTAGACACATTTATTTCAGATATTAACTGCTCAATTTATTTTATGACAGTTCAAAGAGTTCTTCGCTATCGATAAGCTGTATGTTACTCAGGCTATGAAAAATTTCTTTCATTCAACGAAAATTCAAAAGAAGTTTAAAAGTTTTTTGCTAAAATCTTACAGCTAAAAATTTTAGAAGCTACGAGTTGAATAACGCACCGTTTCTCTTTGCACTAGAGCAGATCATCATCTTCAAAATGTGTTAAAAGGCTTATTTCGGGTACAAATTCAGTTAACGCATTCTCGCCGCATTCATTTTGTAAATATTCCCCATTAGTATGCAAATATTATACAATATTAAACAGAATTCGCAATACTGTGTAATAATAATTATTGATCAATATTGCGTCATTCAATATTGTACTATATTCTGCAACATTCTGTGCTAGAAAGTGCGTAGAAAGAAACCACGGTGGTTACGGTGGAGGAAAGGTGTCGGCCCTTGAGAAGTATGTTTTAAGGTTTGAGACCAAGTTCCAAGTTAAGGTTTGAGACCTGATGCACGTTAAATCCGTCAGGCCCAAATGTCCTCCCGCTAGTGAGGTGTAGAAAAGGGATGCCAGCTCGGGTGTCTTATACTTTTACCGTCCTATGCCATCTTCAGCGTTTATCGGTAATCGAAGAACTGCTGGTGCAGCTTTCAAATATCATTGGAGCCCTATTAATCTTAGCTGAAATTCTTTGTTTGTATAGTATAGAAATTTGAATCATTGGGATGGGACTCGGATATTGATCCTCATCAACGCAACCCGAAAGCAGCATTTTCCCGCAGAAATCTTGATTGTAATTCAAATCAGGGTGTTAATCTAATAAGCATTAACCCATCCCTCTCAATTGACCTCTATACAAGAAAATAGTTCCAACTTTCCCTCTAAAAACAGAATCGAAAGGCGCTTTGTTTCTGATCAGAAAGCATTGACACCACTCCACACGAATCCCAATTTTATCTGAACTCATTTATTATTAGACGTGGAAACAAACAATCTAACTCGGACACTACAGCAGCAACAGCAAAAATCATTTCCTCGTACTTTTGTTTACCATTTGTTCCAAACTGGAGTTTTATCGGTCCCTCTCGCACATGTTCTGGACTCGTGCCGTTTCGACATCGGGTTCGCGAAATAGCCCTAAGTGGAACATAGACCTCATTAAAGCCCTATTCCCAGTCTATAATTAGATAGACGATAGGAAGTAGTCATTTCCTCCATGCCCCGATCTTCGCCTCGGGCAGAGACGGAGAGAGTTGTAAGCCAGTGGCTTCGATTTCCCTTTTTCGGTCTGTCTTCCGCATCTGCCTCATCCACGTGACGCCGATGGAAGCGACCCACTTGGGAAACCAAAGAACTTTTCCTGGTTCCTTCGAACAGCCATCTTTTCGTGAGAAGCAGTTCAAAGGATGTGTGGTTAATCCTTTGAAATATTTTGATGGCATTTCATTAAAAGAGTGAATTGGGGTGAATATTCCAGTCCAAATGAGCTGAAATATTCCCGCGGTTATGAGATTAATATAGATTAAGAAATGTGAGAATATTTCATCTTCAATATGTCAATGTATAAAAACGGAGTGCTTATTATAAATCCTGCATTGTCACATGAATGGTGTAGTCTCTACAAAACTTTTTCGCATTCTCTTTTATGATGGTGAATTTGTGATTCAGAGGTGTTTTTCCAAAACCGATTGAAGCCAAAATTTGGCTTAGAACTACGATTACAAACAAAAAATCGAGTACCATATTTTATATGCATGAGCTTTTTTAATTAATTATGTAGACTTTAAATTTATTTTGGAGTGAGTTATATAATTAAGTTATCAGTTATATAATTAAGAGTAAATCATTAAACATTTTATGACGATAATTAAGTTTAAAGCACTTTGTTCTGCGCTGTTTCGGACGGGAGATTTGATTCGCCTTTAAATCTTTTTTCAACCAAATGATTATTAAGATTTTAATAAATGGCGATTTAATGATAATTATTTTATGTTTGAATTTCTATCAAGCATGATATAAATTTGTGGAACAGAATCTATTCGACAAGGAGCAACGGAAAAGGGTGTGGAGGCCAACTCATATTCGGAAAAAGGAATGCAAAGGCCAAATATTAAAGTATCTATTTATCGTTTTTTAAGCGCAATTTGCGAAATTGAAAGAGAAATAATATTCTGGGTAGTTCTTTTTTCTACTCCAATATTTAAAAGTAATTATATAGCAAAAAATTAAATAGACTAAAATAATTTTTTAAAAAGTTTAAAATGAAATCTGCTATGCATATTTCAATGTATCATGTCAGAACATGATTTCTTCAAAGGCCAAACATCCCGTGCTCGTGCAAGTTAAATTATATTTTTATTCATTTTCATTGTTTCATCGAATGATTCACTTTAGTACTGCAAACGATCATAAAAAACTTTGTCTCGCATTTTTTTTTTAAAATATCACTTTTCCTATTTATTTCATTTCATATAATCACTTGCTTAAAATGACATTTTTTTAGGTTTTATTCGCTGTATTCATTAACTTATTTTTTTGAAAAGAGCTTTTGCAAATGCAATGGCAACGCGTTGTTGAAAACTGAATTTTTGAGATGCTCTTGCAGATAATAAAATTTTAATTTTTCGCCTACGTATTTTTACTGACACCAAAAACCTCATCCCAAAAAGTACATTATGTTCTGACACGATAATAATTTTAAAAAAATGTTTTGTAAAAGTCCATCCTTAATGTAAGTAATTTTTTTTAAATTTTGGTTTTATTTTCCAATAAAACAAAATAATAAAAGATGTAAATTTATGTTATATAAAATATGTTTGTAATAAAGTTTAGTATACAAATAAATTTTCGAACAAAAAAAAATTAGCTCTAAATACCCGTATGTTTGTTTTTGACAGGATATATTTAAAATGAAGGCAAATTTTCTTTTTTAGTTCTATAATAGTTTCTTTTTTAGTTCTATAATAATGAATGTTTATTTTTGAATATAAGTAATACACTTTGATAATCAAGAAAACAGTACAATGAGATTCCATTTGATTCAAAACTATAGGCAGTAAGAAATTACCAGTTAATGTTTTATTTATATATATTTTTTAAATATTATGAAATTTCATTTCCTTGTTACTAAGTTTTTAAGAGGAAGAAAAAAAGCATAGGAAAATCTTACATAATTTCATGACATATTATTTTGGGAAGTGGTAAAGGCATGTCAAAATAACTGCTGTTTGAATTATAAATGTGCCAGTGACAGAAGTTTTCCTTAAAATCTTCTGAGGAATTTCGTTGTCTTGATTAGTAAGCAATTCACGGCGGCTTGTCGTAAGAAAGCTATGAGCTACCGTTAGGCTGGTGAATAGTTCAATGATGTTATGTGTTTCTATGTGACGTAGCATTTTAAAAACCGTTCTGCTAAATTAAACTGCTATTGGTTTGCAAAACACAATTTAACTATGTGATCGATACAGATTTTTTTTAAATATGGCAGTTACTACAAAAGTCATAAGATTCATATTTAAGACTATTTAATTGTTCATTTTATTTATCACATTTATTGCCAACCTGAATTGCCACTTATTGTATTGTAACTGAAATTTTAATACCTCCTTTTGATTTTCCCATTTACTAAGAATAGAAAAATATGTAATCATCCCAAAATTTGAACTCAAGAATTTGATGGATAATCTTTGCAAATTCAAAAAACAAATTTTCTGCATAATGTCTGTCAGTTTGTATGTCTAGAACTTTGAGCTGGATGGCTGAAATGTGGGAATACTTTGAACTAGACAGATGGATGCGTGGCCCTCATACGAAATCTGCAGATTTACATCAAATTTGTGTACAAAATCTATTCAATGAAAATCAAAGTGACACGAGGAGTGCTAAACGAATGCGTCAAATTTGCTAAATGATTTTGTAACTACACGTTGGTTTTGAGTGATTTTTTTTCTTAATCGTTTAGGAAAGAATAATTTAAAATATAAATTCTTTTTTCAACTCCTACTATTAGCTCGCCTCTCCCTTTATACATATATATAACGAAAATCACATTTAAATGATTTGCTGAGAATAAATAGCAGAGTCGTTGCCGAAATCGTGGAGAATACAGGTTGAATTTTTAGTTCTTTTTATTCCATCACGGGAGCAGGCATTATTTACAAGCGATGGCGTCGTGCACAAGACAGAACGACACAACACAGAACTGACACAAAAGCTAAGTGTACAAAAAGGGCCGGGAAAACATTATCCCTGGTCTTAAATACCAAGACTTTGATAGGGATAAATATTTTTTCATAGAGCTTATAAACATGGATTTCAGTGGGGATTTCCTTGTTTCACGCATAAGAGGTAATGGAAACTCAGGGATCTTTTTAAAAGTATTTTGTTTAGGTCAGCAATTTTTATCTCTCCCACGGAGTGTGAGAAAGTAACAGGCGTTTAGCTGTTTCAGCAATTTTACACAGCTTCTCTTGAATTAATTAACTAGAGCGAGTGAAATGGATCATGAAATAAGAGAATATTTTAGAATTTATATTATATAATA
>JAOUZG010009953.1:2832356-2865725 GCA_026289955.1 Argiope argentata
ATATATATATATATATATATATATATATAGTGTAAGCTAATAGTAGGAACTGAAAAAAAATTTATCTATAACTCGATTTCTTAAAAATAAAAACTAGAAATAACAAAATTAAAGAAGTTTTTCGATAAACAGAATCAAGATTACTCTGTGTAGACGGGAAAAAATACAATTGCTAAGAAAATATGAGTGACCGGGGGAAAAACCAAAATTAAGGACTTATGATCAGGAGAGTGGGGGGTAGTCTTTCCAAAACTTTCTCGTATGGTCTCTAAAAACCTTGTTCTAACAAACATTGCCTTAAATGGCGTGCAATAATTGCGAAGTTTTGACGCAAATACAGCATTTTTGCTGGATCTATTATGTCACCCTAGGCTAGTTATTCTGTGATTTTAACCTGGCCCGCATTATTAGAATTCAAAAATAGAATTTGTGTTTTACATATACTTTTTACAACCGATTAAAAAAAATGGCACACAAGGCTGGAAATGTAGCTGCAAAATCTCATACCAAATTTGATATACTTAATTTTTGATTTTGAGTTATTGCATTTAAAGCTCAAGCAGACAAAGAGTCACACTGTGGTTGGATTCTGCTCAAGACTTGACAGATGTCTACACTCCAATTGTTAAATCTGTATACCAAATTGTATATATCTGAATCTTTTCATTTTGTTGTTATCGTATTACATTATATTTGAATGGCCAGAAGGACTTCTGAGCATATTTTACTCAAAATTTGATAGAAGTTCGCAAATTTAGTCTATACCAAATTTCAACTGTCTAGCTAGAAGCGTTTTTGAGTTATCTTTGTCACAAAGAAAGGGACAGACATTTTCTAAAAATGCGTATTTCGAATTCAGAGATATCCGAAAGGTGGAGATTCGTCAAAATTTCGAATTCTAATTAAAAATAAATTATTATCATGTCAGAACGTGATATTTTTGGGATGAGGTTTTTGGCGCCAACAAAAAACCATAGGCGAAAAATTAAAATTTTATTATTTGCAAGAGCATCTAAAAAATCAGCTTTTAATAACGCGTTGCCATCGCATTTACAAAATCTCTGATAAAAAAAATAAGTTGATAATTACAGCAAATAAAACCTAGAAAAATGTCATTTTGAGCACGCGATTGTATGAATGGAAATAAATAGGAAATGCAATATTAAAAAAAAAAAAAAAAACATCAATGCGAGACAAAGTTTTGTGGATCGTTTGCAATACTAAAATGACTCATTCGACGAAACAATGAAAATGAATAAAAATAAAATTTAACTTCCACTAGCACGTGGTGCTTAGATGTCAAAGAAATGACGTTCTGACACGAGACTTTGAAATATGCATAGCAGATTTCATTTTAATCTTTATTATACTTTATTCTATACTACATATACGAGAAAGAAAAAATAAGCATTCATTTTGCTTAAAGCCTTTAGCATTTATTTAGCTTATGCTACTTTATACGTATCAGTCGAACTGACATTAAACATTGCTTATGATGTACTATGTTAGAAGAATACAGGCTGAATTTAAGCAATGGCTATTATAACAGTATATTACGCATATATCATACGTATTTTTAGTAACATAATAATTTCAACAAAATCATAAAACTTTATTTTCTTCAATTAAACAAATTTGTCAACTTTTTAAAAAAATATTTAAATAATTTATTTCAATTCAACTATAAAACTTCCTTTTTCTACAAATTAATTTATTAATTTTTATTTAATTACATGTATCTACTTTTTTCAGGCAAGCGATGAGTTAAATGGTTGGCATCTTAATTCAAAATTAAATTAATATGCAACTTTTTAAGTTTTTAGGGCAAATTTAATAGTGAAAATCTTTGAGATTTTTGAAGTAAAAACTGTCTGCAGAGGGACAGTATCAGGTACTTATGTATTTGACTGTCCATCTTTATCACCAAATTTGAAGGCGTTGCCAGAGTTGCTAAACCGCTAATTATGGTAAAAATCGTCATCATTTTAAAAATTGTTCAAACCTTAACTGTCGTCCGCCAATTTGTTGCCTTCGTTGGCGTTTATGGTTTATCATCAAATTTGCAATATTAAAAAGAAGTTACATTGTCTCATTATCCTTTCATAAATAAATAATAATTAATGAATCTACTTTCTTAATTCCTAAATAATATTATAACGGGATGTCGTTAACACAAAAGAGATGAAACAATTTATTCTCCCAGGATTATCGATTCTTCAGACTTATCGATATTTGCCTTTGTTCATTTATGAAGAAATATGTGGCTGTAATTTAACTAACTAAAGAACCAAAAAAGATTTCTCATAAAAGGAAGCATAAATTATTAACTAAACTGAAATTATTCTTCAAAAATATTAAGGACAGTATGAGGTTTTTAAAGATTTATTATCCATAAATAATTTCTTAATGAGATAAGGTAAAATATTCTTTACATTACCGGGGGTTAAAATTTGATTAACTTATTCGTCTTTTATTAAGAAAGAATGCTCAACCTCTCTTTCATAGACCTGAGGATTTAATTTAAAAAATTACTATGAAATCAAAATTCCCTTGAATTAAGCATTACTTTAAAGCCATTATATTTCATTAAAAGTTCAGTAATCCTTTTGCTAATTTTCTAGACAAAATTTCATTCGTCTTTTTTTCCCTCATTTTTTTTATTTTTTTTATTATTTTTAAAAGTATACCATATACAATAATCTTTAGATGCTTTTTACAATATTTTCGCTAGACATTTTAGTTTGATCATTCAAGGAATACGGCAAAAAGTGACAGAATTTATTCAGAATAATGCTTTTATAGAAACAACAAGAAACGTGGACTGTAACATATAGCTAAATAATTTTTCAGTGCTCATTCTTTGACATAAAAATTCTCAATTGCCTTAGAAATTGATACAGTGGTATGAATCATAAATTCTAAATTATAGAGGATAAATTAAGAAGGTAGCATGGTGTCATTTCCCAAGCTTTTTACTTTCTCATATATAAAAAGTATACAGAAAAAAATTCTAATTTTAAAATTTTAATGGATCTCTGCGTTTCAGATTTCCTCAAGTTCTAAAAATACAATTTTGGAAATCTATCTGAGACGAAGATAATTCAAAGATGCTTTGAGCTAGACAGATGAAATTTTGGGTAAATTATTTGCACCACATTTCGTAATTCGCATCAAATTTTGGGCAAAATCAGTTCAGAGGAAATTTCTCAGTCAGGTTGTTCGAATATAAGTCAACGCGATAACTACAAAACGAAGAGAGCTGCATGAGTAAAATTCGGTGCACAGATTTAACATCCGTAGAGTAGACGTCTATCAAATTCTGAGCTAAATCCAACCAGAACTGATCATTTGTTGGTCTGTAGTTTCAGAAACATGTAAAGTGATAATTCAAACACGCAGACATTTCAATATATAAAATTTGTTTTTGGATACTATTCACATGATGATCGCAGGGTAAATTCAGTCATTCGCCATAAGTTAATATTGAATAAAGTTTATATAGTAATACTATAAAAGGCATTTTCTGGAATATTATCTTTTTTAGAGATTATACGAGAAGGTTTTGGTCCTCTGGTTTAAATAGTGCCAGGGAAAAATTCCTTTTATTAATAGAAATGATTTCCTCTTAAACGATCACAGGAATAGCATCGTTTTAGCAATCAAATTGTTGAAATTTCTGAATGTTGATAATCTATCTCTATAAATATTTAAAATACTTTTCGATTCAAATACTTTGTTATTGCAATTTTTTAATAAGAAAAGAGCATGGAATAAAGTCCAGTTAAAAGTATGTAAATTAATATTCAAACAGATTATTTTTTTAAAAAAAATATATTATAACAAGTAACTGGAATAAAATGATCAGTTTAAAAAAATATTTTCACCTTCTTTATTATTTTTAGCTGTTCATTCGAAATATTTACATTTTCAGTGATTTTATAAAATCATTTGGGTTTTTTTTATAAACAGATACTTTTTTGGTTTTTAAATTCTTAAAGACTTATAATAAGTGATAAAAATATTTTTTTATTTGTATGTTCGCATTTCATTCTTCTAACATCGAATGCAAATTTCAAGTTATCATGCGAGAACATTATTATTTTTCAGCTATTAATTTTCTTCAATAATTTAAGTCATTAACCAGTTTAAACTGGTTTGAAACTATCACGAGATCTTTATCGATCTCTATGCCTATTTTTAATGATAATTTTTTTAAATTTTCATTTTCAATTTTTTAACTGGCAAACAAAGTTTTGGAGCTCGACCGATTATGAGGGGGAAAGCAACAACAACAACAACAAAAATCGTATTTTTAAATGTTGACGCATGTGTAATCTGATAGTCTTGTGATTGTTTCAAACTGGTTTAAACTGATGACTTAAATTAAGACAATTCGTAAGAATTAAGGGAATGAATTTGGAAATCGTTGTAACTTTAAGTTGGAAAAAATAGCTTCTGCATTATTTTCTAATAACTCTAAAAGTGAAAAACTGAGGGCTCAAAATAGATAAATAGCCAAATTGTTGTCTACGCATTTTGAAGCTTCAACAACCTCAAATCAAAACAAAATCTTGTTTTCACATGATAAAAAAAGAAGAAAAGAGCTCATTTTTTAAAATTATTTTTCCCTGAAAGATCTCAATTTTGTACTTCAAGAAAAATTCTTATTAGGAGAAAAACTAATCACATGCTCATTTTTTAATGTTCTAAAAACTTTAATTCAAAAAAAACTTTCAATTCTTTTTTCATGCTTTTAAATTATTTAGCATTTTATTGACTTAGGAATAATTCATTTTCCTGCGTACTTCTTGGATAAGCATTGAGGAAACGAATCCAATTTTTACGATACATTATCACAACAATTTGATCACACGATTGGAGGAGGAACAATTTAATTCAAATCACACTGTATAATCAGTGCATTCCAGGAAACCTTTATCGAACATTCGAAATAAATATCTACAAAACCGGGAACAAATTTCTAAATTAAAGGATAAGAAAGCAATGGGACAGATAAGCAACTCTGTTGAAGGACTGTCTTATTTTTTATGGAAAAACTCAAACCTTGTAAATTTTTTTCAATACATATTTAATCAAATGATTATTCTTCAGAATGAAAGAAAATAAAAGGAAAGCCATTATTATAATTTGTTGTAATTAAATAATTATGTTTTGAATATAATACATGATTATATAATTTGCCTTAACTACTGACTTTAAGCATAATTATCTATTTATTTTCAGAGTTATTATCTTTTTGCTATCATTATTACCTTTTTTTAAGTTTAGGAGTACTGAACTTTAATATTAAACACAGAAGTCTTTTTTTTTAAATAAATGCTTTATTATTATTATTTAATTTATGTCAGCGCGTTACATATAAGCAGCATGAAAATCAAGCAATGAACAAATAATTAAATAGCTATGTATTTAATTTAATTTTGATAACATTTTTGATAATTTTTTCACAAACGTGGATGACTTTCGTTCGATTTCAACCCCCTATCATCAAAAGTTTTCTGTTAAGTTTGAATGCTCACAAAATTTCTCAATTCAATAGATCAGGCCTGTAGTAATTAATGATCAATTAATTCTATTTTCAACTTGCACATTTTAACCTAACTTTAATTTATCATTAATTTTTAAAAACTTTAAAATTGGTTTAATATAATTTCAGATTTGAGTTAGAATCCTTAATTTTTGTAGTGTTTTTAAAGGCAACCTAATTTAAATTATTTTAGTTTTTTTAGTTTATTATAAACTTGATTGGTTTCATTATTATTATTTTTTAATATCTATTTGTTTTCTAAAATTAATCAGTAAATACATAAATCCGAGCTATTTTTATGTTCAAAGTTTAGTTTCATTACATTAACATCCCATTGTAAAGCAAAACCAGGGCTATTTTAGGACTCACCTCGTACTTTTGAGACTTGTCAGATGACGAGGACGACACCTGAACTGGTACCTCCCCCTTCTCCACACCACACCAGTGGGAAGACATTTGGCAATGACGGATTTAACGTGCAACAGACACCCTTACACGACAGCTCTTCGGTGGAATCGGATTTTCAACCTGAAACCCTTCGGTATTAGAGCCGAGACCACACGGGTCGCTTTTATGTCCTAAAGTAAATAACATAGCGCAGGCTTAGAAATCCCCCTTTTAAATTTACAGAAAGCTTTTTACAGTTCTGGATTACAAATTAATTCAGATTTCTAGAAATTTGAAGAACTTTTCAATCCGACCATCATCTATCTTAGAGAAATAAGTTACCACATTTTCTAAAAAAAATTACATTTTAGAAATTTAAAATATAAACAAACAACAGTATTTTATAGCGTAGCCTTCTAGAGGAAACACGAATATATACCCATTTTGGTGATATTCGCAGCTTTATTTTACATGCCTATTACTTGTTATATACAAGATGTGCTCGAATTCATGATACAAACTTCAAGGGTACTAAAAATAATTTATTACATTAGAATATAAGGGTACATGAGGTTCAAACGTAAGGAATAAAAGATCAAACGAAAAGGAAATTGAATTAATAGAAAGAATAGATTAAAATGAAATCTGCAATGCATATTTCAATGTATCATGTCAAAACATGATACATTGAACGGCCAAGCATCACGTGTTCGCGCGAGTTAAATTATATTTTTACTCATTTTCATTGTTTCATTGAATGAATCACTTTAGAATTACAAACGATCCAAAAAACTTTGTCTCGCATTCATTGTTTGAAAAAATATCCCATTTCCTATTTATTTCATTTTATATAATCATGTGGCTCAAAATGACATTTTCCTAGGTTTTATTGGATGTAGTCATTAACTTATTTTTTTTAATCAGAGCTTTTGTAAATACAATGGCAGTGCGTTGTTAAAAAATGATTTTTTGAGATGCTCGTGCAGATTATAAATTTTTTATTTTTCGCCTACGGAATTTTGTTGACAGCAAAAACCTCCATCCAAAAATAACATATTCTAACATGATAAAAGGAAACAGAGTTTTGGGGAGCGATGAATCGAGAATGGTGAATGAGTTATTTGACCACCCTGATTTCCTGGTTTATACAGTTCTAGTTACCTTTCATGGACATATCTGAAGAGTTTCGTTTATGCGAGTCCATCCGATTCAGATGTGAATCCCGTTGCTAGAATATCCGCAGCTCCTACGTGTGTTTCGTCAAACACTTATCTTTAAATGCATACGCAAATCACCTCACCCACGCTGTCAAGCATCTATTATTGTTGGTGGACGCAACTTTGAGCAACTATTATAAACATTTATCTGACCAACCATTCCATTTCTTATTTCCTGTGTTTTGGCCTGCCCTTGTCAATTGGGACCATGCATTCTCGTACAATAAGTGTCCAGCACCAACTCTTGAAATATGTAACCTGAATTTGGAATAACTTTGCATTATACATGGATGCAGCTAACTAAATTCATCTCCATTAGTTATGAATCCAGATTTCTTTTCTTATTTGATTTTTTTACCTAAAGCTTGCGTTTTTCCCTCCCCTCCTCCATAAAAAACTAAATATTTTGTTCAGTAATAAGACCACGAAGTATTTTCGCTTTTGAAATAAAGCCTGGAGATGATTTTTAAAAAATACGATTTACATGAATTTTGTAGCTATTGAACGATATCAGCAGTACATAACTGCTGCTGTTGTTTCTTTACCGAGTTTAGTTTATTATATTAAGGTTATGTTTTAAAGCAACACTTGAGCTATTTTTGGACGCACCTCGTACTTTTGAACCGCGGTCAGATGACAAGGACGACATGTGAGCTGGCTCCCTCCGCACCAAACTTACCAGCAAAATACATACATTTTGGAACAAATAGATACTTACGTATTAGATCGTCGATGCCAACGGTTTAGTAACTCATTGGTGACGGATTCAAATTTGGCGATAAATCATCGACGCCAACGAAACCAACAAAATGGTGGACGGTAGTTTAGGTTTGAACAAATTTTTAAATAATGGTGGTTTAGCAACTCATTGGAGACGACTTCAAATTTGGCGATAAAGATGGACGGTCTAATGCGGAAATACCCAAATACAACTTCACAGAATCGCCTTGCACAAAAATACATCATCATATCAGGAAAAGGACGTTTGATTCTGACGGATTTAGAGAGCAACAGACCCGTTTAACGGCATTTTTCAATGGAATCGGGCTACAAATCTGAAACCTCCCGGTTTCGAATCCAAGACCTTACCACCTGGCCACCACAGCCATGTTACTTTCGTGAAGAAATCATCGTAGAACGAATCATAGAAAAAACGTAATAAATTTAAATGATTTGCTTTCGTGAGAATCTTCAAAATATTTCGAAGAAAACAGTATTATGAAATGATGAGCCTATCACTATTTTATTTAGTATTTACGTATTGGACGTATTATCGCTAAATTCAAAGGCTTCGCCAATGAGTTGCTAAACCACCAATAATGGCGAAAAATCGCCATTATTTAAAAAAAAATTTCAAACAATTGTCGTCCGCCCTTTTTGTTGGTTTCGTTGGCGTCGAGAATTTATCGCCAAATTTGAATCCGTCATTAATGTGTTACTAAATCGTTGGCGACCGTTGGCGTCGACTGTACCTATTATTTCCCCATTTAGTAAAACTGATTATTTTTAATTGGTAATAATCGATGCTAAGAATTAGTTAAAAATTATTTCTAAATCTAATAGAATGCTCCTAAACTGTAATGAAATAAGTCAATGCAGTTAAAATCAATGTTTTCAGAGTCACGTGACAAACGTATTCATGAAGGCCATCTAAGGCTAATTAATGTTGTGTTATGTTGTGCTATTGTATTTTATCGTTTTTTCCTTCTAAAAGAAAGATAATGCATATCAAGAGTGAATTTTTGCAATATATGTTATGTGTAGTACATGATCATGATTTGATTCCATTATTTTTGAAAACCATTAATGTACAGATCAAGTTACACGTTTAAAGACCTTGAGAATTCGTTCATTTCAAGGCAAAAAGAGTTCTTAAATGACAGAAGGGCACCAAAAATCGAATTTCAAAAGTGAAAGATAATATCGATATAAAAATACACCTTTCCTTCAAGTAAAGTAAAATGCAAAATAATCGATGAAATAAACAAAGTAATCGATAAAAAAACGACCAATCTACCACGGATATGAGACGGAGAATAAATATAAAGTTAATATACAGTGGAATGGATAAAAATTTCTATTTAATTTTTTATATTTTAATTAGTAACTATATTTTTTAGGTACTTACGTATTAAGCCGTCGATCTTTATCGCCAAATTTGAATTCGTTGCCAATGAGTAGTTAAAATGCCAAAAATGGCAAACAACCGCCATTACTTAAAAATTGTTCAAACCTTAATTGTCGTCCGCCATTTTGTTGGTTTCGCAGAAGATCATTAAGTGCTTTTTCTTTTCTTATTTTTCGACTCATTAAAATGATTTAAATTTGGGATTTGGCTGCCAACGAAAAAATGCAGTGCCATATTTCCAAAATTATGGAATTATTCCATATAAAAATACGTGTTTGAATGCACATGAGATGAGTTTATACGTGTAAATGGACAAACAATGGCGGTGTAATGTATCAAAGAATTCTGTCCCCCTAAGTAAATTGGCTCGAGGTGGTTGGTGACCGTTGGCACATCGACGGTCACCAACATAATACATAAGCAGCCTTTTTGTACACCCCAACATAATACATAAGCACCCTTTTTTATACTTTTTACAGGCAAAAACTTAAAATAGGATGAAAAAATTATAACAAAAATTTATCTTTTCAGACGGAATATTGTACTATGATCAATGATGCGCATATCTCACTACAAATACAAATAAACTATTATATACCACTTCCCTGATTAGGATTTAAATTCCAAAATTGCTTCAATTCTTTGGTTTGCTACAGAATGCGCTTTCAGATTTTTTAAATTTGAATCAGTGGTAACCAAGTAATGACTTAAGAGTTCCTGTCACATGTTTTCTAACATATCAGTAGAACCTTTTGTGTCGAAACTTTTCAGGCCTATCCAAGGCGTATTACGAATAGAGAGGAAAATCCAGTTTAGGTTAGTTTCTGAATTATCGAAGACTTAAGAAAGTATCAGACAATAGAGAAATTTCTGTTACCTATGAAACAATAGTGAAAGAAATGAAACAACTGATTTTCGACAACACACTTTTCAACAATAAAATTCTTATAATTGCAAAGAAAAGCCTCTTTTGAAATTTCAGTGCGTGCAACAAATATGGGTTTTGTCAAACACAATTCAATATAAGGAAATTTTACTTTTTTTGGAACAGCCTGAGGAAGGTACTAGTTACTCGTCATTAACCTTTCAAGTATCCACCCAAGTCGGTTAGTTCAAATGTTTACCAAAAAGAAACGGAATTTAAAATAAACCAGCCCTTAGCATTTTTCTGTTTTCTTAAACTATTTCCGTTTGAATCAATTTTTAAAAAAATGTTTATGTTTCTTCCCACGGAAAACTGTTACACCTTAAGTTTTTCCGGATCTTTTGATCCAACAAGACACTTTGATTCTGCAGTGCTGTCAAAATTCCTTATTTCAGTATAGCCAAAATAAAAAGAATTGCTTTTGAATGAACTTTCAAAATGGAATTCGAATAAGTAATGACACTCTTAAGGAATTGGAATTGATTTTTTCAAAGACAAATATTTGATGTTCTCCATTTTTATGAAGTGACGTCGACTTCAGATGGTGCAATTAAATTATCGTTTGATTTCTCACATTTAATTGTGCCAACAAGAATCGCGAGAATGTCATTTGGTGTTTTCGAACTTTGTGTTTTGATTATCGTAGAATTGAAAGACGCTACTTATACAGGATGGTTGAAAACTTATCGTTCAAATTTCGTGAGGAAGGGATTTCACAGAGGAAAGTAAATCCGAAAACTTCATCTGCGCGGATAAAATGGAGAAGTGAAGTGAACACATGGAAACAGTAAATTGTAACGAATATGACCTTTATTCTAACCATATAAAGTGAGTTTATAACCATGTGAGTAGGAATTTAAAAAAAGAATAAAAAACAGAAGCATCCCCGAGTACGGACTCGGGGATACTTCTGTTTTTTTTTATTCTTTTTTCATCCAGATTTTGGACCATGAAGCTAGACGGTCTATATACCGAACTCTCTTATGCGTCATCATAAGTTACTATATAATTATGAAAGTAAATTTGTTTACAATTCATTATATCCAAAACCAGCAGATCAAAATTTTTCAGCCAACAGAAAATAAATTATGAGAGAACTTAAATTTAAATCAGAAGACAAATAAACGTCCTGAAACTAAAGTGAAGAAAATGAAGTTTTCATTTTTTTTCTTCTTAAATATCAAATATTTTGCGTCGAACCGGCTTTCGGCACAAAACATAGAGGTTAAATCTATGTATCAAATTTTATTCCTCTCGCTTTATTCGTTTTGTAATTATCGAAATAATTTATATTCGCGCAACAAGGCATAGAGACCATTTCTGAATAAATTTTGCTCAAAACTTGATAGAAATCTACGAATTTGGTGTAAAAACTATGTTTATATGAAGATCAAAATTCATCCGTCTATTTCAAAACGGTTTCGATTTTTGTCATAAACAGATACAACTCCAAAAATGTGTTTATCGAATTCTGGGAATTCTAAAACATGGAGATTCTTCAAAATCCCGATTTTGAATCTTTTGAAGATTACAGTACTTTTCATATACTTCGTATACAAGCAAGTAAAAAATAAATAATAAGGGATGCAACATGACTTGTAGAGCAGTTTAGAATCGCTTATGTCCTGTTTTTATGTAAACGCGTCTATTTATTAGACTTCATTCTGTATTTAAATGTAAGATGCTTAACTTTAATAATACCTAACATTTTTAGATAATCTGATTTATTTTTCTGGTTTATATATTCAGAAATCTTAAAACCCAGGCCTCTTAAAGAGCTAGTTATATTCGATTTCATCACAGGAACATCAAGATTCTTTTTTGTCCTGTCTGATAGGGGGTTGTCTCAACTTTAACCTCTCCTAAGTCTCGCCTCTGTTATTACACAAACTTCCATTTCGTAAGAATGGGGCACAGTTACAGTTACATTCCTTCTCATGGGGCTGAGGAGTTGGAAAAATCGGAAAACGCCTTCGCTGTGTTATGGATCACACCTTGGGTCAATGGCCTACGGGCGTAAAATAGGTCAAGTCTTCCCCGTATTTGAGCCTCATCTTTCGACAGAAAGTCTACGGAAACAAAAATAAAAATTAAGAAAGCACTTTCTTTTTGACCTAGATCCAGATATCTATTTTCGCTTTGTATTTTAAACGTTCGATGTTACTCTTTTTCCCTCAAGAGATATGTCCGTCGTGATTTTTCATACTTCGAGAGATTTCTGTTTCATAATTTAATTTCTTTCTTTTCATAATTTGTTCATTTCTTTTGTAAGGAAGAAAAATTACGGCGATGTATGGGGAAACATTTACTTGACAAAAATGCACTTGGCGACTTCCTGCTGAGAACGGGGATTTGAAGAAAAGAAAAAGTGTATCGTATGCCTCGAGAGCTTTTTTTTAAATAAAAAAAGGTAACAGATCGTAATCTGTTGCAGTTTAAGATTTTAAGATGCATTTCACGTTATGTCTCTTTTAAGATCAATATTATTATTCAATCATTCAGTTACGTTGGATGTTAGCGGAGAACCACGATTAATGATCGTTTTTAGCCTCAATACTTTCTCGGAAAAAAAAAAAAGATTAGAAATCCGCAATGCATGCTTCAATGTATCATGTCAGAACATCATTTCTTGAACAACCAAGCACCACGTGCTCGTGCAAGTTAAATTATATTTTAATCCATTTTCATTGTTTCATCGAATGAGTCAGTTTAGTATGGCAAACGATACAAAAAAAACTTTGTCTCGCATTGATTGTTTAAAAAATATCCCATTTCCTATTTATTTCATTTCATATAATCACGTGCTCAAAATGACATTTTTCTATGTTTTATTTGCTATAATCAACTTATTTTTTTAAAATTAGAGCTTTTGTAAAAAAATTGAAAATTGACTTTTTGAGATGCTCATGCAGATAATAGTTGTTTTTTTTTATTTTCCGACCCCAGATTTTTGTCTGCCTCGTACCCAAAATATCATGTTCTGACATGATAAAAAAAATGAAGCTTTAATTTTTGATAGATGCATAACTATTTTAGAAGACTTGCGCTGCTCTGATAATTTTAGTGTGAATTTTCCTTATTTCCTGCCAGCTTCCTTAAAATTTGAGCTTTAATGTGAAACAGAAGTGAGCGAATTTCAAATAATAAACCACATTTTAGCAGGAACTAAATAGGCTTTTTAAAAATATAAATACAGAAAACAGAATTGTGAAAACTGAAATCTTATGAGGGTTATAGAATATCCTTAACTATAATAAGGGTGAATTTATGAGTCTGAGGTGGTGTTTCATATGTCAGACTGTTTGATCTGCAGCTATCAAATTTGGCCTATATATATCTTGGTGGATGGGACTCTCTAAGAGAATTTTTTTCTCCATTTCAATTAGAATTTTAAATAATTAAAGAATTGAGTTGAATGTTGGCGTTTTTCAATTCCTACTATAAGCTCACACTCTCCCTCTCTCTATATATATTCGTCAAAATTTCAATCGTTAATAAAATATTGTTTATTTATCCAATCATGTTCTAGTAAATTTTTTAAAACTTTTAGTGGATGATATTTGATGTTAATAGTTTTTTCAGCGATTAATTCATTATTTTTTAATTAATTAAAAACTAACTTTCTCGTCAAAAATCTTCATTTTCCCACCACCAAATAAGTAACGAATTCAGTTTGCTTTTTTCTCGTACTAATGAGATTAGTCTTAAAACGTTTTTAGCCGATTATTTCAAACGATTCTGCTTATTTTCATAATGCTTGATGTATTTAAAACCAAACACTGTTAATTAATTGATTAAATTATATTAATTGTATCATTATTTATATTAATTGTAATCATTTAATAAAAATAAATAAAATATTTTTTTGATAACCTAAATAGAAATTGATTTTAAAAAATTGTTTTTTTTATATTGCTTGTTACACATTTGCTTCTAAAAAATTACTTCGCCGGAATGACCGCTTCCATCATTTCAAAATTTAAATCATTGTCTTTTTAATGATCCAATTTAATAATCGATCAAATTTTTGCTGAATTTTAATAGTTCTTTAAATATATTTTTTGGCTTGATTATTTTACACTGCTACTCTGAAATTGAAGCCGCTTCCAAATATTTAATCGCTTGATTTTCTTCCATTGTTGAAACCTAATGAAGAAATATTTCTTTTTAATATCTGTGTAATTACGGAGACGAATAGAGAAAGAAATTACAATGCGAAATTTAGAAGTTAACCGAACCAGATATTTATAAGAAGTTTGAAGTGCGCAATAAACAGAAATTAACTGAGGCGGATAAAATAATTCGACTTTCATGTTAGTTTAGTTTAGTGTTGGACCTGAAGTTATATTGAAACGATTTAAGTGAAATCAAATACAATAAATATTCCAGGTAAAACAAACTATCATTTGAAAAGTATTTTTATAATTTGTGTGATATCTCAAAAACTTAATGAACAAAAATTTCTCTTATTAATCATAAAATTCAGTTTTAGTTGTAATAATAAACTCGTAATTTTCAGTTTTACTTTCAAAATTATATAAAAATACTGAAAAGTATAATATTTTGTTTGTTTCAGCGAATAAATGTACTTTTGAAGAAAAAAAAATATTTAAGTTTAAATTTTACACAGCCTTTTAATAATAAGGAATCTTATTTAGTTAAATATTCTGGACATTCTAAATCAAATTTTTCAGTCCTCTGCTAAAGAAATCTGACCGACAGCAATTTCATTTAGTTAGCTTACATGATATCACGGGTGCTGATTGACCTATTCCACGTTTCTGACGTTCACCATACTATTTCTATGTATGTATTTCGTATATAAAACTATTAAAAAACTACATGAATTAAAAAAAAGTTGAAAACGTATTTCGTTGGCACAAAAAAAAAGGAAAAAAAGATCAGCTTTATAAAGCCAAAATTAACGAATATATTATTATGACACAAGACCTATGACACATATTACTGAAGTTGTATCGATAAAGCAAAGTCACTGACATTATCTTATACACACGAATGACATCCAACTTAACATTATACCTTATTCTGTTTTGTCTCTCCAACTAATGTTTACATTAAGAAAGCAGCAACTTTTCGGAAACATTAGCAGAACAAAGGTCATTTCAAACAAATGAAGGAACAGTAACCATCTCGGCGAGTCGCTTTCTCCCAAATGTTCTGGAGCCAAGACATCTTACTCAGATGTTGATGGCGGTAACGAGCATCTGGTTTATGTTCCGCCGAACAATTTCATTGTTTCGCTTTAACCTCTGTGACAGACAAAGCAAGGCCGTTTTAGAAAGTGACGAAATCACAGAAAATCCAGGAAGTCGGAGAAACGCGTGCTCGGAGCGTCATGAAGTCAAGAGAGCAAATAACCTTGATGGACCGAAATAGCTTTTCCCAAACGAGCGGTCTATCCAACAGTGGTAAAAATCTTCCAAGTTCGCACTAATACCTGGACCAGGGAAACGCAAACATCGCCGTCACTTGCAGCTCCGTGGGTCATTAGTCATCGAACTGAATCGGCGGCTTTTGCGTGTCCTTTAAAAGACGAAGTTCTCGACACCTGGGCTGAGGATTTGATTAGATGAATAAATACTAACGCCTAATTTTAATTAAACAATATCATTATTAAATAATTATAAAATATTAACCGCCTTTGTTGACCAGCTTGTTAACTAAGTTTGTCGTATTTTGTAGGTTATTAAACGATTAATATGGAATTATTTTAAAAAACCTGTTTATTTGATACAATTTAAACAACAACAATAATAATAAGTCATTTTTATCTTAATTTAACATTGGCAAAGGCACGCAATTGAACCTTTTGATGAATGAGTTTGAGTTTCATATCGTTAAAAAATTAAATTGAAGTGGGCGTTTCTCTTAAAAAAACTTTTCTCAAACCAAACTTAACATTAAAAGCATCGTAACATAGTAAATTCAACTTGAAAAATTATTAAAAGGCAAAATAAACAACACTATATATAGTTATCATTAAAGAGCTAATCTTTTTCAATTTTAAGGAAATCCAAAAACCTTTTTTGGGAAATTGATTGTTTTTGAAGTCATTTATTTCCAGTAGTTAAGTCATAGTGAATATCCATGGGGATAGGTAAGACTATTTTCTTTCTCGATTATTTAACTTCCTGATTAGGCTTTATTTCTTAACTTTTTTCTTACATCTTCTGACTGAATGGAGTGCGACTCGGCGAACTGCATTTTTAATTTTCGCACAGCGATATGTTTATAGTCCAATACCTACCACTTCATCATAAGTAATAAGAATGATTACCATGACAAGTACGTTAAAATTTTATATATAAAAGTTATTAAAGCAATACAATAACTTTTTTTCAATGTTTACACTATTATAAATATATAGACTCAAAATTTTAAAATTATGGAACAAAAATATAAAAAAAGATTAAAATGAAATCTGTTATGCATATTTCAATGTATCATGTCGGAACATAACTTCTTGAACGGCCAAGCACCACGTGCTCTTGCAAGTCAAATTATATTTTTATTCATTTTAATGGCTTCATTGAATGAGTCACTTTAGTATCGCAAACGATCCAAAAAACTTTATCTCGCATTGATTGTTTAAAAAATATATATATCATTTCAGATTTATTTCATTTCATATAATCGCGTACTCAAAATGATATTTTTCTAGGTTTTATTTGTTGTAGTCATTACTTTATTTTTTTTAAATCAGAGCTTTTGTAGATACAATGGCAACGCGTTATTAAAAACTGATTTCTTGAGATGTTCGTGAAGATAAAATTTTTATTTTTTGCCTAGGATTTTTGTTGACTCCAAAAACCTTCTCCCAAGAACAAGATCATGATATGATATGATAAAAAAGAAACTGAAAACTTCGATCGTAAACTTCAAGTTATCATGCGAGAACATTATTATTTTTAAGTCATTATTTAGCTTAATTGCTTTAAGTCATTAACCAATTTAAAACGGTTTGAAACAATACGAGATTTCTCTATCGGTCTGTATCCCTCTCTCTTTATATAATTCTTTTAAAGCTCCATTTTTATTTTTCTAGCTGGCAAGCAAAGTTTTGGAACTCGACAGATTTTGAGATGAAACAACTGCTATGATGTCATAGCTCTTCGTTAATCCTTTAAAACGCACCTGCTGTCAAGGAAGCAAGCGTAATAATAAAGCAATACTGGTAAAAGCTAATAAACCTTTTAAAAACGCATCTACTATCAAAGAAGCATACATAGTAATAATGTAATATTGGTAAAATCAGGTAAAAATAATTTTTTTCCGTACATTTCGGAGACATCAAAACCTTCTAACTAAAATACATCATGTTTTCACTTGATAAAAAATTTTCACAAAAATTTCAAATGCATTAGAAAAAAAACTTTTATATTCTTTTTGTTTTACAAATTTGAAATTTCAAAAAAAAAAAAAAAAAGCTTCAATTGTAGCTATTCCAGATAGGGAGAAGGGACTGAAGCTGACTTCGAAAACCGAAATATATGATGAATTTATATTTGCATTAATAATAGCACGGTTCTATACTAACATTTAATAATATTCAAAAGTGTTGAAGTATGAATATGACTATTAAAAAATTACCAACTGTATTGCAGTAAAAATTGAACAGGAGAATTCTTCAGGAGAAAAAACAAAATTTAAAGCGGTTTAATCAGTTAATACTTTTCAGTTTAATACGAATAGCTTCAAAACGGTTGTGCTGAAAAGATTGGACCGTAACAGATTCGTCAAAACCTCTAGTTTGAATTTTTTGATGTTTACAATATTTTCTCTATATTATTTTCTAATACTAGAAAGTAAATATTGATTGTATGATGTAAATTGAATTCCCGATAAGGAACAAAGTATTGGGACTACTTAAACCATATCTGAAAAAGATTAAGATAAAAATATTTCTTAGCTCGAGAAGAAGGGAGAATAAAATGTTAATTCATAAACAAAAAATAAATGAATAATATTTTGTAGCATTGTGTACTAGTACACAATTCAAAATAAACTGGAATATATTAATTTGAATATAATGGTTTTTAAAAGAATCGGCCAAAGGAAATCGATTGCATATTATTGTATTTATCGTTTCTTTCTATTTTACATAGTACTTTAATAATTTAACGCAATACATTAATTTGTAGATACATGAATTTTTTATCCAAAGATATCATTCGCTTGATCATTTTTTCATTTTCTCCCTCCCCTCCGAAAAGAAATTAATTTGTTTTATCGAATATAAGTTATTTGATTGCATGTCTTTCCCCCCCTTTGGGTGAAAAGAAAAGTCCTATGATGATTATCAATGTAAGGTGAAAATCACCATTTTTATTAACATAGGTTGCAATCGATTAAGTGTGCCAAATAATCGGCATTGACAGAATCCTTTATTTCATTTTTAAAGATCTAATTTTAGGAACACTGCTTATAAATTAAATTTTTCTGAAAAATGTATTTAAAATCAATATCAATCTTTATTATGATAGATACATCAAACAATATTGTATATCAATATTATGATTATTAATGTCCTTTTCCGTTTGAAATTGCAATTTTGTCAACCTGTTAATTAAGTTTAATCCGTTTGAAAACTACGAATGTAAAGGATATTCCTAAAACGGCAACTAAAATTATTATAAAAATTTCAATTGAGTATAAATAAAATTAAAAGATTTTTATATTATTACTTAATGTACTTGAACATTAAATCTATATTTTTTATTTAAAGAATGCGTGAATATCCATTGATACTTGGTGCATTCAAATGAAGCAAGAGTTCTATTTTCTTTCATCGGGAAATATTCAGACGGGTTGCATAGTATTGTTTAAATATATTTTTTCTTCATCTTCTAATTAAGACATTTTCGTAAGCCTCAAATGTCGCCAATATTTAGAACAAAAATATTGATGTCGCAATTGTTTTGGGGGCAAACTTAAGTTCTGCTTTCTAATCAGAGTGGTGATGCGATATGGGAGTGTGCCATTTTATTGTCCATGTGTTCGATATGAAATATTATTCTGTTCTATCCTGACAGTAGTTGCGAAAAATCATCTAAGTCGACCCCGATCCGAAAACAATAAAGTGCTCCAATGAAAAGAGAAACAAACGGCATTGTTTCCTATTGAGAGGTAATTAAACGCCTTCTAATTTTCGAAAATTCGCGCCACTTTCTGTGAACAATTTCGGCCTCCAATTCCTTCATAACAATGTGGAACACGGCTAAAAATGACAGAAATATATTTAATTCCAACATCATCGTTACGACACGCGGTAAGCACGATGTCAAGGACAGCAGGTGGTGGTGGCTCGACATTCGAGAGCGTGTCTTTTCCTACTGACTTGCTGACCTCTAGAGGCACTGGAGGATTGAAACAAAGTACATCTGCAATCTGCATACATATGCATTCCTTGACTAATTAAAAGTAATTTTGGATAAAACTGGACATTTTTGCTAGTTTAGTTAGAGTATAGGAATTCTCTATTACTCTGAAATGCCTACATCCTAAAATAATTTTTGAAACATTTAAAGATAACCATTTCCCTCTTTTACAATTAAAATTGAAATCAAATAGGAGAGCTCTGTAAAGAAAGAAAGCAATAAGAATAGAACCATCTAAACGGATTTGGTGCTCTAGCCTCGAATAATTTTGCACCTTACCAGAAATACAATTAAGAAATCGAACATTTATCGATAAACGAAAATTTCTACTTAATCCTTTCGCTGACAATGGCGGGTCTAACTCACTCATCGAATTACTGAATCCTTAATTTTAAATCTGCAATTAAGTGAAAGTATGAAGTATTTTAAAGAGGGAAAAATCACCTAGAAGAGCTCTATTATAGCAAATGCTCCTCATATTATTATACGAATAATAATAAGGATTCTAAATGAGATGTGGCTTTTAATTAGGAAGTAAATTCGTTTGTTAAAGGATTAATAAAACAAATGTGGAACAAATAAATAATTAAAGTAAAACAATAAAGAGCAACTGCTTTCTTTTTAAAACTTTATCTGATTATATAAACAATCTAAAAAAGGGCACCTTTTAAGAATGATATTTTGCCAAATATTCTTCGTCTCCTCCTGTTCCTACACATGGCTAATTTCAACGGTTATGTCAGTTTAAAAGTATTGTTTTTTATTACTTGAATACGTCATACAAAAATTCAAGAGTATGCTTAGTATTTAAGTTGATACAAGATATGTGAACACTTAATATGCCTTTATAATACGTACACTAATGTAGTGCACGTATTTATCTCTCTCAAATTACCAAATGTAAAACATTTTAATTTAGAATATATGAAAAACATTACAAATAAACAAACTTTATATATATTTAGTTAGTATCAGTTTCAAGTTTGGAAGTTTCAATAAGCGTATAATATTACTTAATACAGCGAGTTATATAATGATTGGAGTATCATATCGAATGCGGTATTATGATTCAACCTGAAACTATTTGTTTTCTCTCTGATAATGATAACAAATTGACTTGCACTTGTTTGGGACTTTCTTGCTCATTGTCTCTATGTAGATATTTTTTAAATTGATTCACATGCTTATGTACCATTGTAAAATTACTATCGTACTTTTAACATCGACAAAATTTTAATTAAAATTCTTTCGTCCGGAATTCAAATAAAACTGAGCTATTTTTAGACATCAAATAGATTGTCTGTCAAGTCCTTGGCTTACGAATTTACTTAACTTCTTAATAAGAGGACGTCTATTATTTAGGACATTATAATGATATAAGGGCATCTAATATACCGAAGCCTTTTAAAGGATTTTATAAATTATTCATTATTAACACTTTCACTTAATTTCCGATTAAAAATTAAATTCATTTATGCTGAAGTCCGATTCGTCTTAGCATGCAAAAAGGTTAATTTAAGAGATATTCTCGATGGTAGGAGTTGTAGCGCTAATGTAAATAAAGATCAGAAAATGAAAACATATACAATCCTTGAAAATGAGTGGCAACAGTGGCATATAGAGTTCAAAAATTCAGGGTCTCCACTTAGTGGCCCTGAATTTTTGAACTGGAACCGAAACCACTTCTCGGCCTCACAACACTAAAAAGACTGATGTTATATTAATTTAAAATTTGATGATATAATCATGCCACATAAATGGCTTTAAAAATATTTTGTGTGTGTGTGCTTGTACTTTGTGAGAATCCAAAAAAAAAAATCGAATCAGAGTATAGAAAATTTTCGTTTTCTGATGAATGAATTTGATGTAAAAGATTATTACTAATAAGCGATTTTAACCCTTCACACTCCGACGGTGCCTCTGAAGCACCATTCAAGGTTGTGCATCATTTTGACGTTTTATGTATTTATTTTTTTAATTTAATTGTTAAAGACGCCTACAAAATGCAAGTTCTTCTTGAGTTTGATATGGATTTTTATTTATTAACCCTTTGCACCCCGATGGTGCCTCTGACTCACCATTGAAGACTGTGCATCATTTTGATATTTTATTTGCTGGACAACTTCCCAGTCTAAGGAGAAGACGAGCTTCTGAGTACTTTTTGTTGAGTGTGAACGAATGTTGTTATGATAGCAATACCATTTCCACCTTCTTTAGCCCGTAAATAGTCTTTACTCTACCAGAGCATCACTTTAATCAGTTGGGCCAGGTTTCAAAAGAACCTAATAAATGCTCCTTCTCCAATCCCACCAGGTGCTCAATAACATTTTGTCGGCATGCATATTCGTTCTTATAATTGATATTGATTAGTTTAGTTTAATTATATTAACGTCCCGTTGTAAAACCACACTACGGCTATTTTGGGACAGACCTCGTAATTTTGAACAGCCCCTCAGATGGCGAGAACGACACCTGAAGTGGCAATCTACCCCTACTCTAAAAATGTTTCCTCATCCCTCCAGCGGGAGGAGGTTTAGTTCCAATCGATTTAGCATGCACCAAACCCCCCTCACCCGACGGTTCTTCGGTGGAATCGGATCTCGAACCTGAAACCCTGCGGCTGACAAGACGGGAGCGCATCACCAGGCCATCGCGGCCCAACTGATGTCGACGGCTGGCATGCATCAAATCATGCTTCTCTTATTTTATGAGTGCAGCACAAAATCCATTTCTGTCACTCCCACCGATTTTGCGCAAATCGAATAAAAATCATTTTTTAAACTATTGTATACAAATGACATGCAAAGCGTTCTTTAGGTGAACACTTTTATTAGTTTTGAGGGAACCACTACACTAATTTAGTCTAATACTTCTGACTGAAATATGGGGTAGATAGTCGGAAACAACACAGAGGATAAAACATCAACCCATTCGTGAGAAAATGATGAACGAGTTTGGTTCAAAACAGGCATTTTCTGTAATCCGGATTTGTCACTGAATATTTCCACTTATTGTATTTACATTACACAATAAGACGATAATTTTGATATTAATGAGGATTTCTTTCTTTACAGTCAACCACCCCACCACCACTGAATGAGACAGTATTAGGAGATATTATTGGTGACTTTGTGAAAAAGAATATTGATAAAATTATTTTGAAGTGAATATTTCAATATTTTCTAGTACATTTTCTTTTCAATTTATGAATGAAAAACATTGATTTTAAGCTTAAAATTAAATTTAAGTCAAAAATTTATTTTAAGTCTAAAATTAAAGGTTCTCGTTATACTTTTGTTTATATTGTTTTAAAATAATATTACTCAAATTATAGATAATACATCCACACACAGATCGAATTTCTATACTTCTTGTACAATTTTTGTAACCTGGCATGTTTCATCATTCTATAAGTTATGATCTTAAAGATCTAAAATTATATTGGACATTTTATTTGGAAAACTTTGTCATTGCAGTAGATCTCTGAGAAGGCGATCATTCAAAATCACTCACATATACTAAAGCTCTCATACATAATAATAATAATAATCTAAACTTACCAATTCACGGTTTTATCATTTCCACCTCTATTCGTTTTAGTAGCAATTAGACGAAGCCAACTGTTGCGCACAGTAGAGGAATTCAGGAAAATCATGTGATCTCAATGGGACAGTGACAAATAGTCGTCTCATCGGGGCAATTATTTACCATTGTGGTAACGTGATCATCCTTACGTAACTGTGGCCTTACATTGCATGCAATAGTTAGTCTCGTGTGAACGCTGCTTTACTGTTCTTCATTTACTGGCAGATGAGAGTTAATTGTTGCTATAAGAAATACATTGCGGATCTAATTGAACAGTTTGTTAAAGAATTATCTAATGACTGATAATCTAATGTACGAATGCAACAAAATTTTATCATGTCACTTTTTTACTCACTTTACAATATGATTGGCTTAAAATTGATACCAATTCTTTTACTCTTAACTGTTCGAAGTATTTGTTGACTGTTAAGTTAGTATCCTATTTAAGAGCTACCCAAAGAATACTTTAGAACGGTCTTCGTGATTTGGCGCCATTTTCTGATGACACCTCAGCAGCGTTTGCCTCTTTAAACTTCTGCATGACATTAGCATCTTGAAATTAGAACCAAACAGCACTAAATCCAATCAAATTGGATGTACGCGGGAAGATTGTAGCAACGTTAGAAATAAGTTTAAAGACAAAATGATTGGATTCGAGATTCGATTCTATGAAAGATTCTCCACTTACGTGAGTCTGGGGAGTGTTGATATTTCAGTTGCCTTATGTAAGGTGCCGGTTCGAGACTTTCTGTTGCAGAACGGCTATATATATGGACCTAATATAAGTTAAATTTGAAGTTCAGTCTTAAATGTCCTTCAGTTTATGTTTGGAGGAAAAAAAGAGGTGCTGTTTCAGATGTTGCCCTCATCATCTGATCATGGTCCAAAACTACAAAGTCTGACAGAAAATAGTCCAAGCGTTGTTTCAAAACGAGATGGATGGTACTGACTTAACTAAGATTGATCTGATCTTGAAAATGAACCATTCGATCCCGAATTTCACACTTTTCCCTTTCATTACTGCAAAATTCCATTATTCAAAGAAACACTAACCTAGAGCATATTCCTTTATATATTTCATGAACATTTTAAGAATCATGTTGACATCAAAACATTATCTATTGTTAAAGTGGGTAAAGAAAATTTGATACATAATTATTATTGAAATAACAAAAGCACATACAAAATTTGATAAATTTAAGTCGTATTTTTGAATTATCGAGTTTACGTGTTTCTGAAAATACAGGTCGATAGACGGTCAAGGCCTTGTGGGATTTGGGCTTAAAGTTTAATGAGTAATACGGTACACTTATGCTAAATCTATGAACCATATTTCGTCTATCCAAATCTCTTCGTTTTGTAGTTAAAGTGTCAAGTTATATTCGAAAAGTCGAGGACAAGACATAATCTCAGCAGATTTTGCCCGAAGTTTGATAAAAATGTGCAACATAAGTGAGAAGTCCATACACTAAATTTCACCCGTCTAGCTCAAAACGCTTCGTTCCATACAGACATAATATATGTATATATGAATCGAACCCGGGGAGTTCTTTATACTTCGTATACTAAATCATAAAAATCAAACACATGTAATTAAAGTGCATCATCATTATAAAGTACGATTGACCGATTCCACTGACTTCTATTTTATACATAAGGTCAATGCCAGCCTGAATATGTCGTCCAACCTTAGCCAGGCAGTCAGCAACCCGTAGTGAAAGGCGTTAGTTCTGATGAGCAAACAAAAAATAAAGTTGTAAAAAATAAACTAAAAGAACTCGATCTTCGGGTGTGTATTTTCTTCACGTCCACCCACTTACTTTCGAGTGAAAAAAATATGCGAGCGGGAGAACCGGTTTTGTAGAAAAAGTAAAATGCGCGTGATGTGTTAACATCACAAAAAGAGCAACCTTAAAAGATGTTATACCGGTAAGTTCAAGAAATTAAACACATGCAGAAGTTTAAACAGAAGTTTAACATTATGTAATGATTAGGAGACCGAGAACAAGTTAAGATAAAATTAGAAAGCTGAAAAAATAATAAGAATCTGCAGAAGTTTAAATTTAAAAAAAACTCTAATCAGCATTAAAAATTTTCCAAAAATTCAATTATAAATTTCTATAGCAATAACGTATGATCATGGCCATTTTTACAGAGAAATAAAGTAAAAAAAAATACTTTTATAGAAAAAAGGAGAAGGACACACTCAAACAAGGGGGAGGGGGAGAACAATCAAACTTCCAACTTGAAATATTATAACATAGTAATATTTTAAGTTTGATACATTCGCCTTCTTCCGTCTGGCTCGATTGAATTAACTTTCGCACTCAATGCATAACCATTTAACTTGATATAAAAAAAACGAAATATAGAAAAAGTTTGTAAATTGTCCAAATATTCAAAATGTATGATTATTTGATCAACTGCCTATCTATACTTTCAGGAACACGTAAATGCGATAATTCATAAAAGCAATTACCTAAATACATCAAATTTAGAATGTAATATCGTGACTATAATTGTAATTTTATTTCAAAGTTTGGTTGCTATTTGCTGTGAAAAAGCGTCTAAAACAGAAATTCATCTGTGTTACTAATTATGCAAGATAATTTATGGAAGACTATTCCACAGGTTACTTCGGTGTTACACAGGTTACTATACAAAGTTAAAAAAAGAAGAATATTGTTACTAGACATTTTGATGAAGTTTCACGTTTCAGATTTTAAAAAAAAGTTTTTGGAATTATATCAGTCTTTGAAGATGACAAATCTAATTCTTTTAGCTAGATAGTACATTCGTTGAGATGAAACTCGACATATGTTTTTTACATAATTACATTTCTTTACTTTATATAGCATAAGTTTTCTCTCGAAATCAAGTATTTATAAAAAAATTTAGAGCATGAAGGAATGATAAGAATATTAATATACATTATATGCTCTTTCTCATTAAATATTACCTTTATATATTTACAAAATATGTATATTTGCGGGTGTGTCTTTATCTGAAAGGAGCAATGCTTAACCATAAATCATATTGATTGATCGCATCAATTTAGCTTCCTTCAGCATTAGAACTTTACAAACACACACACATTATATATATATATATATATATATATATATATATATATATATATATATAAAGCAATAGAGGATTAATGTTGTAATTATTATTACTTATGGCACTTGCCTGTGGACAAGCCCCGTTGAGACATCAGCAGATTTTACGCCGAAGATATGTGCGTCTCTTGTTTCAAGTAGCGCCAACTAGGGCCAAGAGTACAGCTTTAAATACACACTCACCATAGTCACTTGCACAGCCCCTTTTTACAAAGGGAGGGGATACAATCACCTAACTCCCAGATAGCACCAAAAGAACAACCATGCCCGAATCGGGGCTCCCAGAACACGAGGAAAACGCTTTACCTCTGTGCCAGAAAGCCGGCAGAGGATTAATTGATAGATTAAAACATTTTTATCACAAATTTTTACATAAAAAATATAAATTTTGACAACAAAGTTATATAAAAATGATTAAAAATATTAAACTGTGTGTATGAATTTGCATTTTTGAAGCAATATAATGGCTATTTTATAAGGGTTCTCTTAATTTTGAACCATGGTCAGGAAAGTGATGAGGCGACTGCCCTCTTTTCCTAATTTTTCACACCAAAAGAAAGTTACCAAATTTTGTGGTTTGGTATATTGGATTTATATGAGTTCCACACAAATAAACTTGGCTCGATCGCAATCCGATATCAATCAACCACGCCATCTCCAGGTCTTTTGGTTTGGTAAAACTTTTGGCAGCTCCAATGAATTTCGTCAATTATCTGCTGATTTTCAAGTTTTTGATAGCATTAATTGATATATCAAGAGGACATTCAAACCTTTTCTTTTATCCCCGAGCCATTTGCAATTACGAGTCTTTATTTTGACACAATTAAGGGTATGATTAATTTTGTACGTCCTTTGAACAAGGCTTTTAGTTTCAACGACATAGTTTGTGCATACCTGTTCACTTACCCTAACCAATCCGTACTCTTTAGTAGATTGATGTTTTTCTAAACATAAGTAGGGAGCTAAAAAAGGAAAAAAATCAAATAACTTCTACACGAAGTAAATAATAAGCTACACTTTGATGAATTAAGATTAATTGTGCTTTATGGGGCTCGACCCCCCGCTGGATGAAGCTCGCCAACCCCTGGAGGATGCATCAATGACCCCAGCACAATTATTGAACAAAAAATTATAGCTAAGTTTAATTTATTTGCTTATAAGAACTTAATTCAAATAAGAACTGAATAAAATTATTTGACCTCGGAAAAGGTCTTTCCCTTGATTTTTGTTAACATTTGGAAAGCAAAATGAAATAATATTAATAATTATCGAAGAGAAAATTTTGGTGATAAACCGGTTCTTTAGTATTAAAGTTCGCTAAAATGTTCAATTATATAGTTTATGTAACTTGGTCACATAATAGGTTTTTCAGGAACTGTGGGCTACTCCATAATACCGACAAGAGCAGTTTACCGTCATAACAGCGTTTCATTTACTAACTGGAAGTATACCATTCATTTTTTCTAAAATAGACAGGACAAAACTTTTGTCTGGTCTAACGCAACATAATTTTTTGTCGTAGTTCTACAGTAGCTCTCTTCAACATCAACTCTCTAACCGACCATATATTATTACGTTTTCCATTTTTCCTCACATGGTAATTGGCATTCCGGCTATGTAACGTCACCTGTTTTTACGGAATGCCAGATGTGGATCCGTTTCACTAGTAGAGTCATTGTGTCTGGGCATTTGTGATATCCAGGTACAAAGCCACAAATGTGTGTCCCGTCGTTTCAAATAGATCGGTCATGTCTTCAGGGGAGAAAGACGTCAAAATATTCGGATGTTAAACTATTTTTCCCTTATGAAGAGACCCATGAAATTTTAAAGGAGCGATCAATCACCAGTAACCGTTGTCATTAAGTGTCGAACGCAGATGGACGTATCAGCTGGAGTTAGCTGTGAATTGATTATTAACATGATTTTGGAAGGGTTCAGCTACAAAAATGGATCCTCAAGGAACTCAAGTTCACAAATATGAAAATCGGAGGTGATCTGACAAAAATAAAATGCGGTATATTTGTTTTGATGCGAAAGAGAGAAAAACAGCGAGAGCCGTTGAATTGGAATTCAGAGAGACGTCGGTGTCCGAAAAGTTGTTCCTGATTTTTTGAGAATCTCCGTGTGATTCAGGTTTCTTTAGGATCCACTTGATAAATATCGTGGAATTTCTGGAATGGAGTTTTTTTTCCATTGACTTTCTTTCTGATTTGATCGAGGAAGTATTTCATGATTAAAATTTCAATTGTTATGCGATTTTTATAAATAATATTAACTTAGATTAGAACAATTTGTTTTTGTATACATATATAAGACTGTAAATAAAAGAATTGTCTTGTTACGCTCACTTATTGGATCGGTTTGGATCAAGATATTACTATAATCTTTCAAGCGCGAACTTTCTATTTACACGTCATCGATTTCCATGTGTTAGTTATAAAAAATTGTAAAGAAATTAACTATTTCTAGTAAACTGGCACGTCTTACTCCCATTTGCTTCAGAACAAAAACAATTACGGATTTAAAGAAATAGAGCACATCTATTTAATTCGCAAATTATTTTGAAATGACTTGGTTAAAGGTTGTTAAGGTTCAAAAATTATGTTCGAACTTAAATTTTTTAAAAATTATTTCAGAGATTAGATTTTTTTTCAGGTTACAACAGATTCAAGATTCAGATTTCAAGATTACAACATCATAGAAATATTATGTAAATTTATGTGTAACGTTTGCATTTTTTTGAGGTTAACTAATTTGAATTTTTAGCCAAATGTTTAAGCCAATTTTTTAAACTGATTAGATGATTAGTTTTGCTCTAACTATTTCTGAGAATGTAAATAATTTTTATCGGATATGGTTTTTTTTCTCATGTAGTTTAAAAACATATTGACGCAAAAAGTTTTTTACTCTGATAAGAGAAAGGGAATTTATTTTGTAATCTTTGTTATTAATTTGTTCAGTTACAGAAATGAGTACAGAACCATTCGCAATTTATTTAATCGTAATCTGGTGCAAAATTTCTTATACTGCTTTTTCAATGAGTCGTCTAATCTCTTTTGTTGCAATGCTCTATTGCGAAAACGAATCTTTTTGTTTTTTTCGCACACGTGGCATAAAGTGCTGTAATTATCAAAAATTAGAGATTTTGACGAATGTTTATGTTTTAGACCTCCCCGAGTTCAAAAAAGCATATTTTGGAAAATATATAAATGTAATGATATTTTAAACTCTAATTTTAAAGGTAATTAAATCCCAAAGTTGTCTTAATTTAGTTCATAGTAATTTCCTTCTAAAATGTTATTTCCTGGTTGGTCCATTTCACTTTTCCTATTAAACAAATCAAATGGGATTGTGTCACTTGCGCTCAATCCCATTAGAGCTAACTCATTAGAGGGTGTCATTTGCGCTCACATGGTAGGTTTACTGCAATTTAATCACTTTTGGCAGGAAAACTTGGCGTGCATCTAGAGGGGCTAAAGAGAATGCACGTTTCTCGCATTGATAAGATTAAGTGACATAATTAAGGTTCCTTATCTTCGAAATATTCAATTTTTTTTCTCACGGTAAAACTGTAAAATTTTCTTTAAGAACGCTAGATACATTTTTAGTAGTTTATTTTAGATTAGGGGTTAGATTAAATTTAGATGAAAAAGGGAGAGTGAAAAAATATATAAATCTAGCTCAGGGATGCACAACCTTTTCAGGATGAGGGGCCAAAATATGAAAAGAGATCATGACATGGGCCAAAAAAGCACATGAATGCTACAAAATATTAAAAACGCGAAAACATTGGAGTTTTTTTTATGGCAATGCGCATGAATTACAATTAATACTTTACTGATTTATTCATGCACACATTATGCAATAAATAAATGAATAAAACACAAACATTATAGTTAAGATTACCTAAACCTAAAAAAAAGAGATTCCTGCTAAAAAGGGTGCAAACTTGAAATAGAATAACAGAGGAAAACTTTTTGGTAATTATACAGAGAACGCAATTTAAATTTTGAGAAAAAAAATTAATGATCGAAATTAGTAAAAAAAATGAATTTATTTAAAGTTATTGATTTTATGTTGGCTTAATATTAGTTGTAGCAATGCGTAGAACAGCAGAAAGGTTCTCAGAATTTTGATTTTTTTTTAATTCATTAGTGAGAAAATTTGCTCACAAATGTGCTTTTAAGAAATTTGCACATGCAGCTGCATTTTTCTTTAAGCATAAAAATTCCTATAGCAAATCTTTATAAAATTCTAATATCGGTTTACCTTTGAACTGACATTTGAAAAAAAATCAGACTTCTGTAAATCAATTTAGGCTAACTGCATTCTCTCATCCACTAGATTAACATCAACAGAAAATGGAGAAGAAAATTCATCAAATTTCGTTTCGCACTTTTCAAAATCTGAAAATCGATCATCAAATGCTTTATGAAAGATTTGAATTGGATCCTCATACTGCATTTTCATGTGTGGAAATTTTTCACGTTCGCGAGCTTCTCCTATACGAAAATCGTACTCGCCGTTAGCCATGAAGGGAACAAACTGAAAAGCTTCGTAATAAAAAGTAAATTATTTATGTTAATCATTTATTCTGATGTAGAATCGTTTTCTTTTCAGATTTTTATCCTTTTTCATTTGAAAAAAGTCTCATTTCATTTCAAATTAGTCATATTTTATTAACAACATTCGCGGGCCAACTTCGAAGGCTATGCGGGCCAATTTTGGCCCGCGGTGCATAGGTTGTGCATTCCTGATTTAGATGATAGAATAAACCGAACAGTAGAAAAATATTCTTTTGACAAGGATTTAAAGAGCTGCCTTGTAACTCTTGCTAATATAACAAAATTGTTATAAAATTATTTTAAAGCAATGATTAATAAAATTTTATTTGAAATTTTTTAAAATAATATTAATAATAATTGAAAAATAATTCAATAATAATTGAAAAATAATTCAATAATAATTGAAAAATAATTTTTAGTAATAAAATAGAATTGAAAAAACTAAGCAAGTGTAAACTTGAAGAAATATTTTTTCATGCATTGGTTACTCTTTCTTACTTTTTTTGCATATATTAATTTTTCTACTTATCATCAATGGTTAAAATTGTATTTAAGTTGCAGTGTGAAAGAGAATATTTTGTGTATTTTAAAAACTGTTGAATTGAAATAATTTATTTGATTTGTGTTATATATTTGAATAATAGCATTTTCTTAATAAGCTATTTATATATACTTACATTTTTTTTTTGTTGACACATTGAATAGCCACTTTACAATGTTGAAGTATTGCAAAGAAATTTTTAAAACGCACATGTCTGCTGCTAAATAATTTTATCTAATTATCTTAAAGATGATGATGAAACTAAAAGCAAACGCATTTCCTTAATACTTATTACTAACACTTATTTGCTATCACATTTGATAAGATATTATGCTTCAAAGATTCTAAATTATTCAGCATGAAATTACAATATTTATTTCCTTGTAAATTATAAATTTAAACAGAAGTTATGCTTTTAAAAAATCCTTCTTAAAATAGTCGAATATTTAAGTTGGGGAAAAGACTCCTTATATAGAGAACATCAAATAAATTGAATAATTATATAACAATTTATGTAATTTGAATAAAATTGTCTTCAACGGAAAATGAAACAAAGTTTGTTTTCCCTCATATAAATGTAAAGCAAGCAAATGTCCAAATTACCGTCAATATTTGAAATTTTTAAAAATGAAAATAAAATAATTATTACATTTTTAGCCTTTCCTTAGAACTACTTAATTTGTTTGAATATTATACTATGCCAAACTATAATTTATACTTTATATGGAAAAATCTTAATATCCACCCTGATTGTGATATAGTCAAAAATAATTAAATTTTCTTTTAAAAATTGTCACTAAAAACTATAATATTAAATTTTAGAATAACAAACCTATAAAATAATTGTTAATTTGTCAAATATTTGCAATATAGTTGGAAGGAAATTGAAATAATGTTTAAAAAACTGGTCGTTTAAAAAGCTATAGGTGTATAAAATTTTTATTATAATAATTGTAGATATAAAAGTGTGAAATTTTTTAAATCTCCATAGCTTTCATGTCATTTTATGTTTTTAAACTCGCTAGTACTCAAGTTTTATGTCATTTTAGCAGAAATAAAATGACATTATTTATTTAAATCAGATTCATTAAATCAGTTCAATAGTACAAAATGGGTTTTGATTTCCTAGTTCCTATCAGCATATAAAATCTAAACTCAAGTTTGATATTTTATGAACTGTAGCATTTCTTTTTTTATTCGTTTATTCCTCAAGATGTAAAAGCACACATATTGTTTGGTGTCTTTTTATATTAATTATAATCGTTTTCTTTTGTTTTTTTCCAACTCCAATTAATGATAAAGATTACAAATGCTTTCTGAAAGTATAGATAGACCTCTTGTCTGAACATCAAATTCAGAAAATAATTTAAATTCTAATTTAAGCCCCTTTGGGGGAGCCTCCTTCCACCCCTCAAAAAAGAATAACCTAACATTATTAATTTCAAGCTGTTTAAATTCTATTTCTGCTTCGCTAAAGCCTATAACATATTTATAACCTTTTCAATAAATTATTTAAAAAAATATCCCGAATTGTATTAATTAATGGACATAAAAATGTATTCCAATTTAACACCTTCGACACCTATTCAGAATTGCATTATAACACTTATTAATAACACTTGGGCATATGTGATAGGGTTCATGTGATATAAGGACTGACTTTTTGAATTAATCAGCAAAGATTAATCAAATATCCACTTATAAAGTTAATTCATTTCTCAATTTAGATATAAGTCTTGGTATTTAAGACCAGGAATAATGATTTCCCGCCCTCTTTTGTACACTTAGCTTTCATGAATTCCGTTGTGTCGTTCTGTGTTGTGCACGTCACCTTCGCTTGTAAATAATGCCTGCTCCCGTGATGGAATAAAAAGAACTAAAAATTCAACCTGTATTCTCCATGATTTCGGCCACGACTCTGCTATTTATTCTCAGCAAATCCTTTAAATGTGT